>JANHGC010002181.1:85465-95741 GCA_027560395.1 Boaedon fuliginosus | reverse complement strand
CAGAGAACACTTTAGTTAGCCAGGTATCGTTTTTTTTTTAACAAAAAACTGGAAGATTCTTGATACCTTTTAGTGTTGGTGGAAAGCAGTATCGAAGGATGCTGCACAATCAACAAGTAATCATTATTGTTATCTGTTATATTTATATTCCATCACCATCCTGTCTGTAATGTTGATTGAGAAAGAATCTCACATTCCAAAACACAGTTTCAGTGGTTGAGGGGAATCTTAAACTGGTATGGTTACCGTGTTTATTTCAGAGTATGTCAAAAGTACTTTTGCCAAAATATTAACAT
This sequence comes from Boaedon fuliginosus, assembly GCA_027560395.1. Taxonomy (NCBI): domain Eukaryota; kingdom Metazoa; phylum Chordata; class Lepidosauria; order Squamata; family Lamprophiidae; genus Boaedon; species Boaedon fuliginosus. The sequence continues at coordinate 95,445 of JANHGC010002181.1, read as the reverse complement.
TTCAAATTTAACTATCCCCTTTGTTCTATTTAAAACTTTCTCAGATCAAAATCTTGTTAAGTTTTGTGCTATTATGTTTGCTGTTATGGTCAAACTCCTAGACTATTATTTTTCTCCTTTTTTTTTTCTTAATCCAGAATGAAGGATACCTCACTGTTTCTTTTTATTTCCTATTGTTCCAAAAATGTTTCTTTAACTTTCAGGTTGTTGTATCCAAATGTATTTAAGAAAGTGAGGTTTCAGTCAAACCCAGGGTCAAAGCTTCACTGTGGCAATGTGCTAGATTTCTCTCATTTCCCAGACACTCAACTCATGAATTGACCAGAAGGATCTTGAAATCCTATGGATGTCCCCGGAGGAGTGCAGGTGGGTAATCTCTAGGTCACTCCTTATCTTGAGAGGCTCCACTGGCCTGGACTAGTTGATTGGCCATAAGTAGCAATATAACAGAGTTTTCGCTCCTCGGATAAATCCCAGTTTGCCATAGTCTTCACCCAGAAGCTGGATGTGCCCAGACTTAATAGAACACTACTGTAACACAAATCTATGCATGCCATGTTGACAGTGAGGTTTAGCAGCCAGATTGTTATTATAATCAAATTTACATCTTTCTTATCCAGATGGCATCTAGGGTCTTTTATGACAAGTAAGCATTGGCTTACCACCAAATATATATTCAACAGAGGGCTGCAGTTAAAGAGTTCTTCCAGCATGCTTATTACATTGGCATTAATGTACAGAGTTTTAAAACATATAAATAATTTTCTTTACTACTTGGATACCTCCAAATTATAAGAAATTTCCCTATGTCGACTATTCATTTTGGTGTATTTTTTAGAGAAAAGGAAAGGATTGTTTTTATTTTCCACTCTGAGAAAAGTCTATGGGATCTCAGTAGCATATTAAAAAATAATGCTCAAGTGTTCCTAGGCATCCACAAGAGTTGGACATGGTTTGAAGTGAGCAATCTTCTGGATCCAGGGCTGTGAATAGCTGGAAACCTATGCTTTTGACAGTTAGCAAACCTAAAGGCAGAATGTCAACTTGCTTTTCTTTAAATATATCATAGCAAACAACCTCTAAGCTCCCCCACACATGTGTTAGCAAATACAATGCTTTTTATGAGGCCAAGGCATGGCAAACAGAGGGAGAAGTTTTCATGATCTTATACTGTACGTAGGGCAAAATCAAACAAATGTTCTTTTTCAAACGCTGCTTTATATGGGACAAAAGATGACCCCAGCTGAACCTGCCAATCTTCAGTTAAACTACCTCTGTTGTCAGAATCCATTCATTCCTTTACAGGCACCCATTTGTTTTCAAACTAAATCCTTTGTTACCTGTATCTTTAAATAGTGACAGTCAAGCCAGTGGCTCAAAAATTCTAAGCTGCCCCCATCTTCAATAAGCTGTCTATCCAATTGAAATTAAAAAATAATGCAACCATGAAATGGATTTATCTTCACATTTCAGCTACCCAGAAGCAATGGTGTTGTATTCAGAAATTTCACGGTACTTCATAAAAAATGGAAGAGCAAGAAAACAGCTATGTGGAGAAGTATTGTTTCTGGAGTAGGTTCCTTTTGAGTCTGCATCTCAACAACATGTGAGGAGTTACATACCTTTGAATCCCAGTTCTTGTTGAGGTAATAAATGCAGGTGATACATCGCCCATCTCCATTGGGATTGTCCACATGACGCACATAGCCAGTTCCATTCCCAGGATAGCAAGCTACCATAGCCTAGAAGGTGATATAAGAAGAGAAAGAAAGATGCTCAGTATTTTTTCCTAGTTTGTCCATTTTTAAAATTTCTCTATTTGCTTTTCAGATGCAAATCAAAATACAATTTTAAACTGTCTTACGACTGAACAGTTGTAGATACTGTTAAGTTTAGTCAGACATATTGTATTCTTCAAAGTAATTCTGCTCCTACAGAACAGTACAGTGCTCCTGTGAAGATGAAATTAAATCTTCTTTGAACTGAATCCCTAGCAAATGTAGGCTGGAAATTAGAAGCTGATATTAACAGTCAGTAAAGGAATTGTGGAGGCTATGAATAATTTTAAAAATGCAGCAGGGTTTTGCTTTATTTTACTGATTTATTTGATCAGTTTATATGGCTGCTCATCTTGCAGCTTAGCAACTCTGTTTAAGAATAATTGTCCACCACAAGTCTGAAATGAAACAATGAAGATATGAGTGACCACACCATAAGGGCAAATGATCTTAAGGTCCATTCCATTCCTACTGGACATAACCGAGAAATACATGTAGTATATCTACGAATGTCTGCCGTCTACCACAAACATGAGTATCTTTACAGATATGGTTTTGAATCCAAGTGAAATAGCCTTCCCTATGCCCTCTTTCCTGGGCATTTCTACATTTATTTAACATTTAAATTATTTTGCAGAAAAGACTATATCTCACTAAAGCATCCTGCCTCAACTGGGTACCCTTGAAATGTGTTGGTATTACAAATCCTGTAATTGTAACCCTAATCAGTCCCTACACTTTTGGAAATTAGTTGAACAGGGAAGCAAGTACTAGTAAACTTTGCTGAGCAAGCTTTGGTAAAATGAACAGTAAACAGCAAGCAGAATAGCTTTCATTTCACTGAACCTGTATAGGAGAACTTGTGCTTTAAAGAAGTATCCTTAGGTTTGTAAGAAAAGTGGAAATGCCACTTTTTTCAGGTACCGTAACTTAGGCTTTCTCTCTATATTCCCACTAAATAAACATAATAAAACAATCCATTTTCCACCCCTCAGGATGTTTATATCTAATGGCTTGATGAAAGTAAAATCTAGATATTGTGTACAGATGTTTCATTTTTTGACTATATGGGACTGTAAGGAACCTCCCTGTCAAAACTTAAACCACGGAATTAGCCAAACGTGGTTCAGAAGTAATATCTTGTTTTAATATTTTCATGCCTGCTAATGTAACCATCCTCATTTCGTGGAAATAATCAGAAGACCAAAGATGGAGCTACCCTCCTTAAGAATCACAAGGGACTGCTACAGAGGATATGAGCGAAAGCATATTTAGAATTGGTTATGGAGGAAATGGGCTCTTCACAGTATGTACTCATTTATTCTGCATTTTTTTAACACAACTAGAACCATGTCAGAGGCCTAAGGCTGCCATTCCTGATTATAGTAATCAACCACCATTACCATTTAATGGAACCCAAAGCTCTATGGCCTGAGGAGGCAGATTTTAGTTGTCACAGCAGCATATTCCTCAACTCATTTTTCTCTTAGAGACAAATGGCATTACAGCATAAAACCACAGTCTGATGACAAGGCTATGAAAAAAGCTATTTTTTACAGCCTTGTCATCAGCCAAGGCTGTATGGGACAGGAAAGCGATTGTCACTCACAATGGCTCAGGACTGCTAGAACTGAACGTCTACACCTCTGTAGGGCAACAAACTAGGGAAGATCCCAGTCTTTCTTCCCCTCTGGCTCTGTAAATTTTTACTGATCCAAATATTTATTCAAGGAAAAGGCTTCTACTCACTTTTCTTCTAACCTCACAACCAACTGTAAACATGTGTGTGAGCAGGGTGGATAAAAATCAATATTTTTTTAAATAAAAAATTCAGATTTTTAAATTTCAAATTGGATTTTTTTTTATTTTTTATCAAATTTATTTTAATAAATGCTTTTGGAGTAAAAAAAAATCTAAAGAGCTTTCTATTTAAGATGCATTAATAATTTAGTTTTTTCAGCATGAAATGGAGCTTAGTTATGTAGCATGAGGCTGTTTATTCTGCAATATTGGGATTCTCAGTGAGTCAACAGCAGGTCAGAGGAGGAGCTGCTGTAGGACAGAGATGACAGTTGCTCTTTAAAAGATATGATTTAAATCAAGACTTTTTACTAGAGATTTAAATCATGATTTAAATCAAATCCACCCTGTGTGAGTTAGATTTGGATGAAATATGCAACTTGGCCAAAGGTTAAATCAGAAAGGTAAACGATAAATAAGAGCTACCTCTTTTAAGTCAGGGATTGGTCCTACTAGAATATGTAAACTTTTGTTCTTTCTGAAAACGATGCAAGCAATCCATCTGAAGATTAGAAGGCGGAATGGAGCTGGTGTAGTATAATTATAAAAGCAGGAATAAGAAATCTAAAATCTTCCTGTGATGATTAGAATCTCCTTCTTGCCAGCTACTCTAACATGATCTAGACTGAACAAGGCCCCCACTTCTAAGTCTCAAATTTAATCCTAGGAATTATGAAATAGGAAAATTCGAAGCATCTGAAAGCCTGAAGAGCTACTTAAAGATCTTGCTCATGCTCTGTTTCCTCATCTTTCAGAAAAACTTCCCAACTGAACAGAAAAATGTTCTGCACATGAAAAATATACTTTCACCAAAGGAGCAGATAGTTCAATTTAAAAATGAGAGCAAAAAGGAGTACTGAAATATTATTAATTTCCTTAAACCAGCAAACCATTTGGATGGAGGTTTAAAGAAGAGAATTTTTCTGGATCTCCTAGGACTTATTGAAAGAAGATTATCAAAGTTACAGCTGGAATAATTCCAGCACAGATGAGGCTGGCCTCCATGTAGAAAACTGGCTGCTGACGGCTTCTTTTGCATAAATCTAAAAGGAAAAAGACCGCACGGAGGAGCCAAGGGCCATATCAATAATTGTAGAAGGTACCATGTTTCTCCAACAATAAGACCGAGTCTTGTTTTCTTTTAGACTTGAAAATAATTACTTGGGCTTATTTTCAAGGAGGGTCTTACTTTTTTTGAGAGAGAAGAGTGCACTGTCGGACTCAGAACCCAGGGATCCTACAAGCACCTCAGGCACATAAAGGCCGCAAAAATCCCCGGGCTTATTTTTGAGGTGGGATAATGTTAGGACCACCCAAAAAAAATTAGGATTGGTCTTATTATTGGGGTGGGTCATATTTTCTGAGGAACAGGGTATCAAATGTATTACTTATTTTCCTTACCTCAGATCAACACTCCAAATATTTGTCTGAGCAAAAAGAATAAAACTAAACTTAAGTGATCTTTGTGACATTTAAAGAAACCCTATTTAAATTAGGAGGAAAATAATTCCTGTTTAGTTTTTTATAATTTGGACAAATGTGAAGTTGCTTGATGAATGCCATAATATGCAACCATCTACAGAACCAAATCCAGATCCTGATCCTTTAGTTCAGGGAAATAAAACTGAAAGTAGAAAAGCTTTCAGTTCCCCTGCAAGTTTAGTTTATGCCACATGTTATTTTCCATAACTAGATTAAGAAGGAACATGTGCATACTTTTACTAGTAAAATCAGGTGGCTTAAGCGGGAAGGGATTATTTTATTTCTTCCCAGTAACATTTGTTAAGGATAGAAAATATCAATGTTGTACGAAGATCAAATATTTTGGCTGCTTAATGAGAATACTGGAAAAGACCCTGGTGTTGGGAAAGTTTGAATTCAAAAGAAGAAGGGCATAGCAGAAGATGAGGTTAGATAATGTCATCGAAGCATTGAACATGGGCAAACTTCAGGAGACTCATAACTGAAAACCTCAGTAGTGTTAACAAAGTTTATGTAACACACACACACACACACACGCACGCATGTACCATTTTGTATAATGGCTAACTTCAAAAGGTTATCAAAACCAGGAACATGCATGCAGGCATTCATTCGACTTGTATGCTGCCCTTCTTGCCTAGAGATGACTCTAGCCACTCTTATCATAGCAAAGACTTCATTGAAAACAGTAGTTAACTTAGTTAGGCGGCAGATGTGCAACAAAGAATTTTCATCAGTTCCTACATTTGGAATTAGTTAACTTAAATCTCCAGTGAGTGTAGATACAACATCCTGTCTGATCCAGGAGAACCCATCAGCAATAAATCTCTCTAAGCATATGCTTAAATAACTGGCTACTATTGTACTTCTCATCCTCTTTTCTGCCCACTCTTCATCTGAGCTGATGGGAATGGAACTAGTGTGATTTCTGTATATAGATGTCTTTGTTGGAAATATTTTAAAATCTGAAGCCAATCACAGCATTCAGCACACTTCAAAGGCTTGAAACAATGTCTCTTAAAGTTTGGCTGTGAAATTTATTCAAAGCTAGGAATTTATTCAATAGCATTTAGACTTATATACTGCTTCATAATACTTTACAGCCCTCTCTAAGTGGTTTACAGAGTCCTCATTTTACTGACCTCAAAAGGATGGAAAGCTGAGTCAACCTTGAGCCTGGTGAGATTTGAACTGCCAAACTGCAGGCAGCCTGCAGTCAGCAGAAGTAGTCTGCAGTTCTGCATTCTAACCACTGCACAACCTCGGCTCATTATAGCTCTATGGATAAAAAGTTTTGGATATCTTGTTCTCCAAATACTGCTGAAGGATATTAAGGTGGTTATTAAGCAGATATTACTTGTCGTTACTGGGTCTGAAGTACAAAAATCCACTAGCTATCAGTATCAACTTCAAAGTATGCTCTCACCAAAGCTTGCTTGTGTGCGTTTATCAGTCGGGACCTAGACAATCAGCAGAGATTTAAAGTTGACTATATCTCTCTATTGGGTCAATCCATGTCAAGTGGTCTGGGTGTCCTCACCTGACCATCACGGATGTTGATGAAATTTTGTGTGAACATGCACACGTCCCCAATGAACAGTGGTAAAATGTTATGTTTGCCGATGCAATACTTGTAGAGATATAGTCATTTGTGTGACACCATACCGCAGCCTTCCACAGTATGACTCTGAGGATGCAGCAACTTTGAGACATACCCTGTTTCCCTGAAAATAAGACTCTGTCTTATATTTTTTTGGCAACAAAAAGGCACCAGGTCTTATTTTCGGCGGACGTCATCCACTGACTAACCTATTAGGGGCACACGTATATTGGGCGCATGTGTAAAAATCAAGCTAGGTCTTATTTCAGGGGAGGTCGTATTTTCAGGGAAACAGGGTAATATCTCTATTCATATCTTCTATTGGATTTTTGTCGCCCAGATTGCATAAAACTAGATTAAAGTAAAAACAGAATCTTCCCAGAATTTTATACATTTTCAGTTTGTGGCAATATAAACAGTAAACCAGAATGACACAGGATATAAATCCTACCATTACATATTTGCATTCCAATATCCAATGCAAATATATAAGTTGAGGCATTTGCATAACAATAATACATGTATTTTTTGCAACAGAGTTCCTCCACATTTTTTAATGTTTATAATAGACCTCTTGTGTTGTGTTAAGCTTAGATTTACTTTGAAAATTTTGTAATCAGGGAGAGACAGTCACTTATGGCATGGGACTGGTTACGTGGGAGATTGCCTCTCCCAATTACATCACCCTGACCCATTAGATCTGACAGAGAAGGCATGTTGCAGATACCATCTTCTACTGTCAGGCCTAGCCCCACAATGACATGGCACAATCCTGCCAAAAGGCAGTTCTTTATTTGCTTATATCATATAGACTGAATCTTGCCAAACTAAATTATACTACCATAATCTAATAGATATTCTCTGGGAGTTCTAGAGTGGCTAAATCTACTCATAAATCTCTACTCTTCGCACAATCCAGCTCCAGATTGTGCAGATCTCCTTGGAATATGCTCCCTCCTTCCTGAGAACCTGCTGATTACTGTAATCCATCACATTTGGACTTAAGAGGCTAGCTTTGTCGGCTGTGGCACCCATTTTATGAATATTCTCCCCTCCCCATCCCAAAATCAGATTAGGTTACATCCCTGTAAATGGTCCAGAAATCCCTCAAGACTGCTTATGACACCACATCCAGGGGTCTCAGGGAATCAGAGACATTGTAGTGCTATTTACTCTGGCCATGCCTTGTAGTTTGTATATTTGTATATAGTATGTATATTTTAATTTTTACAATATTTAATCTTTAATAATGATTTTAAATATTTGTATTATATTTGTTGTTTTATTTAATTGTTGTGTGCTGCCCAGGGTCACTTCCTGTGAAATGGGCAATGATATAGATTTTATCAATAAATAACACAGGTTAGGACTATATTGTTAATATAAGTAGATACATTTTAGTGTATTATATATTCATTGTTATATCTGTGTCTTTGAACATCCAACAAGACATTCCATCCTCACAAACATCCATAGGTTTAAGGCAGAATATACAGGTAGTCCTCAAGTTACGAATATAATGGAGCCTGCCCATTCCATTCGTAACTCGAGAATTCATGAGAGTGAATCTCATATCTTGAACAAGATCACTCCCTGCTTTTGCCCATGCATGTGCTAATTTATGTGCAGCTCATTAAGTGCACATGAGGTATCTTGGGGTGAGGAAGGTGATGGGGGGGGCTAGTGAGGGAACAGGCCACCTACTGTCAGAACCTACACCTACCATCCAAGGCCTCCCCTATCCCACATATCATTCTCCCTCCCCTGGGGTCCCCTCAATTGCTTGTCCCCCTTCCATCCTCCTGCTCTTATGAAGATCTGTCTTCTCTTCAGCCTGTTTCTTTGCCTGCTCCCTTCTTTCCCATCAGCAAAAGGCTTGACAAGGCCTCTGACGGCGAGAAAACAGGCCCATAAGGCCATGAGCTACTTTCTCAACTGCCGGAGCCTGTGTCAGGCTGCTATCTGGCGAGAAAGCAGCCCCAGACGGCTGTGTGTGGCCTTACTGGACTGTTTTCTTGACTTCGGAGATCTTGTCAAGCTGATCTCCAGCGAGAAAGGAGATCTGGAAGGCCATGGACGTTGGTAAAGTGTTTGAGGATTGCATCCCTGAAGGCTTCAGCAGCCCTTTGCAAAAACCCTTTGCTGGTAGGAACAGGGCTTTGGAGGGCTGCACCCACTCCCAAGCTCTGCTGGTGTCAACAAAGGTTTTTTGCAAAGGGCCGCCAAAGCCTTCAGGAACGCAATATATCTGCAGCTTTGGCAAGGAAATGACTGAAGCCTTCCTTCCGTTGAAAACATCCAGGCCTCAGTTCGCAGAGAATAGAGGCCTAAAGTGCAAGATCACATGATGTTCTCTGCAAATGCAGGCAACAATGCCGTTGAAGTGATGGCCTGGTGCTTGGAGGCTGTGGGGGTCTAGATGGGGACCAACAGACTCAAACTCAACCCAGACAAGACTGAGTTGCTTTGGGTTCCGTCTTCTCAGAATGTCCACGGTGTTCCATCTTTGACAATGGAGGGGAGGTGTTGACCCCCTCAGAGAGGGTGCGCAACTTGGGTGCCTTCTTGATTCAAAGCTGAAACTGGAAGAACATTTAGCAGCTGTAGCAGAGGGACGTTTGCCCAGATTCTCCTGGTGCACCAATTGTGTCCCTTTCTGGACTGAGATGCACTGCTCACTGTCACTCATGCCCTCATCATCTCCCAGCTAGACTACTGCAATACACTCTACATGGGGCTGCCCTTAAAAAGCATTTGAAAGCTTCAGCTGGTCCAAAATGCGGCTGCGCGAGTAGTTATGGGTGTGCCCTGCTACACCCATACCACACCACTCTTGTGCGAGCTGCATTGGCTTCCACTTAGCTTCCAGGTGCAATTCAGGGTGCTGATTATCACCTTTAAAGCCCTATATAGCACAGGATCTGGTTATCTGAGACCATCTCCTGCCACCGTTTGCCTCCCAATGCCCTGTAAGGGCCCACAGGGCTGGCCGCCTCCAGCTACCATAAGCCAAACAATGTTGGCTGGCAGTCCCTCGGAGGAGGGGCTTCTCTGTGGGCGTCCGGGCCCTCTGGAATGAACTCCCTCCAGGGATCCGGATCATTCCCAACCTGCTAATCTTCCGCCGAGCCCTCAAAACATGGCTCTTGCAACAGGATTGGGTTAATCCCTGATGAATGGTTTTAATAGTTTTAATAAATAGTGAATTATTTTTGTATCATTTTTATTTATTTTATTTATTTTATTTATTTATTGAATTTATACCCCGCCTCTCTTCACCCAAGGGGAACTCGAGGCGGCACAACACTATAATTTAAAAC
>JANHGC010002181.1:59755-73208 GCA_027560395.1 Boaedon fuliginosus | reverse complement strand
ACTTGGGTCAGGTCCATGGTTGCCATGGAGGCCATGAACTCCTGTGCCGCATCCGAGGAGTCACCCAGGGATGGCAGGTTGAAGTCCCCCAGCACCATCAGCCTGGGGAACTCAATCGCCAACCCCTCAACTCCCTCGAGCAGAGATTGGCCGACCCTCACCCCCTGGGGGGACCATCCATCTCATTCCACCCTCTCTCACCATATCCTATTAGTGGGAGGAACTCTTCCCTCCAACCCACAACACTCACACACCCAATCAATTACTTAAAAAATACAATATAAAATTGCAAATTATACATGCACGTTGTCAACCCCCCAGCCCAATACTGTTTAATTAATAAAAAGAATTAAAAACACGAATTATAAAAATTTAAAATTTAAAATTAAACATATCTGAAGGTCTGCCGAAGGTGTCCACACAGTTCATAGTTGGCAAATTAGCAAAATTACCGACAAGGAAGGAAAGGGAAGATGATAACTAGTTCCAGTTCTAAAAGGAGGCAGTTTGTGTCCGTTTCGTAGATGTTAACATGCAGCCTTTTGGTCTTAAGAAAAAGGGGGAGGAGCCTCTCCTGGAGCCTCTGCACTCCAAAGTCCGAGTCCAACTCCACCCCTCCGTGAGTGTCCAGTGTCTCAACTGCCCAAGACCTAGGAAACCAGGAATGCTGGTTAACAACCAGCCAGGATGCTCTCTCCATCAGAGGATTCAGAGGGCTACAGATGATCAATTCAAGGCGGCTACCAGATTCCAACACCCTCTGGGCCCAGCACTTTAGGCCCGTCCTTTTAACAGGCCCGTCGACCCCCCCCCCCTTTGGCAACATGCCAGGATGACAATATGGGGGGGGGGGCGGGAGAGCAGAGACCAGCATTCCCCTACTTCCGCCGCTTGGTCTCCTGATCTTCCAGAGTCTTTCTGAGTCCAAGTCCTGGTATTCACAAGCCGCCAATAATGCCGCCCCCGCCATCAACTCCTTATTCAGGCTCCGAGCCAGTCTGGCAAAACCTATTCCACTCGAACCTCCATCGGCTCTCCCTCCGGTCACAAGTTCACACTCACACTCCCTGGCTCGGTCCCATCCAGCTCCCTGACAAGCCGGCAAGCCAGGGGCTTTGGAACAGAGCCACAGGGCACTGGCACACAGGCACCGAAACCCCCGTTCTCCAGAGCCTCACTCTGATGGTTCATCAAAATTTCAAAAGCATGTTTCAAAGTTCTTTTAATGGTTCCTAACTATTTCTTCCTTTTCTTCTAGAAGTATTTGATGATGGATGTCACTGTTTTAATCTCCACAGTAGGCTGATTTGATTCTATTGAATTCCCAGGAAAGGTTGCTTATAGAATCAAAAATTTGGGTTCTAGGAATAAGAGCAGAATAATAACCAATGGCAATACTGATTTACAATCTGATTAGAACTAACCTGCTGCTATATTTTGATTTCAAGAAAACAAAATAAAAAGCATGGTATACCAAGAATCCAGATAAAACCACAGGGCACTTAAGTGGCATGATGGGTAAAGAATCATTTATGAAGCAGAAAGATGAGAAACATGTAGAATATGGTGTCCATTAAGACAATTAGCTCTCCTCAAATGATATCCTCAAAACTGCATTATCGGTCTTCATTAAAGATTCACCCTCTCAGAAATGTGTACTTTGTCATGGTTCAGGTCAAGGCTTCTATATAGACTGCCGATCTATATTGATCAATAATTTCTATAGCAAATGTTACTCTACATGTCCTTACATTTTAAACTCTACTTTTCACAAGAATATTATGACTAAAATAAAACAAAGAGCACTTGAAAAATCATACCATTACATAGATCTTCCTGAATCCAAATTAAATATTCTAACTTTTGCATGAAGTTTTTAACAGACTGGGATGTTGTTTTTTTCAGACTGAACTTTTTTCCAGTCTGCCACACAACTAAATGCAAGTATTTTCCAAACAGTGTTCTTATTTTTCCACAGGATTCTAGAGCTAGGTCTCCTTGTTCACAGTGCTTAAACCAAGTTAAATTAGATAACTGGTTAAGATGAGAGATAATATTTTGCTCATTAGCAACCTTTCATAATCTGTTTCTTTTGAAGAGTCTCAGTGATAAACTGATGCCTTAATTAACCACTGGCAATACATGGTCAATGCATGATACACAGACACAATGAACTATGTTTTATTTCACTTTTTAAAAATGCTGTTAGAAAGATAATCTGAAAAGCATATTTTCCATAAAAAAACAGGAAACATAAAAGCAGGGAAAACAAAAGTATTGTACATCAAACTGGAAAATTGTAACACCTTGTTTTTGTTTTTAAAAAAAGGGAAAACAAGACACAAGAAATAAAACCATTCAAAAACCTATACCTGAAAATAATATCAACTAATCTTGCTTGACAAATGCAATATAAACATTAGTTTTGATACAAAGCCACAGAAACTGCTCCGGGATCTCTGCCAAAGCTGAATTCCTCTGTCTGATATAATAAACTGATTTTTGTGTTTTATTTACAATTCTAGTGATTTCGGTCCAGTTTGATGAACACCGGGCAATAACACGTGTCCTTGGTTAGAAAAAGAAAGACAAACTGTATATTTCTTCAGGATCATCTACTGTAAACTACTTGCAATGCTGCTTTCCAAATATGAAACCCTTTTGGGACTTCTAATAAACAATAGTAATTTCAAAGGTGTTAAATCTTCAGCAGTGCAATAGTGAGGCTTGTTCACATTGCCGCTAAATTTTAAGCCCAGAAGAAAAACACATTCACACTTCTGAAACTTACAGTTCTATGAGATTTAACAGTCACAGTGATTCTTCGAGATATGCACAGCTACCAATGAGGAGAAACAGTCATTATGAGTTGGATCCAAAACAAGTTTCCATAAATTAATATACTGAAGTTGAGATCAGAATTATGACTACCTTACATTAATTTGATTCAGTAAGACTTAATCTTAAAATCTTGCTACATCAAACCTTATCCATACTTACTATAGGTCCTCAATTTACAGCTATTTGTTTAGTGACCGTTCAAAGTTACAACGGCACTGAAAAAAGTGACTTACAACAATTTTTCATACTTACGACTTTTGCAGCATCCCATGGTCACATAATTGAAATGTGGCTGCTTGGTAAATGGTTCATATTTATGACAGTCCTAGGTCAGGTGATCAAATTTTGCAACCTTCTGACAAGCAAAATTTTTGGGGAAGCCAGACACACTTAACAACCGTGTTACTAACTTAACTGCAGGGATTCACTTAGCAACTGTGGTAAGAAAGGTTGTAAAATGGGGCAAAACTCGGTTAACAATTGTCTCACTTAGCAACAGAAATGTGGGCTCAATTTGCTCATAAGTCGAGGATTACTGTACTTTTCCTCTGACCTGGCAAAACCAGTGGAATTATATCAATGCAAACTAAATTATTAACTTATTATGTAGACATTAGAATTTGGCAATTCTTTAGGTAAGAAGTAAAAAGGTGCTGCATTTGCACCCTTGTGCACTCCAAGCATAGCTTCACAAACATTGTGTAACTTTCTAAGATACAATTAGATTTCTTTAGAAACTCATGCATGCAGGCCTTAAACTTCTCCTAGGATTTGTTAACACGCCAACATTATTTCAGTTAATGTCAAGGGAGAACTAACCAAAAGCATTTGATCCATCAAGTTTCACTTTTTATTGTGATGGATATAAATGCAATAAAGAAATAAAATATACCTGCCCAGCATTTTTTAAGCCGGTGTATAGCAATATATATAAATGAACTATAATTTTAAGATTAGGTGATCAGGACACAATTATTTTGTTTTTATTAGTTACTAATTTAATAGAAAAAGTTGACTCCTGTGCCTGTATAAAATTTTGTCTTAGTCTATTTAGGACTAAAAACAATGTGACACTTGTGCTTTCATCTATGCTTTTTAGTAACAGGTATTATACCTGCTTACGCTTGGTTTTTGAAATGGAAAACATAATTACTAGTTGCTAGTACTGATTTTGCATAAACACTCCAGACTGGTTTTATATCTACGCAATGTCAGGCGTACCTAGACAGAATGAAATCTTACAGAGTACCAAGACACTTGTTCCCAAGATCATAGCTCATTTAAAGTAATTATTTTAAAGTTGCCAAATTTTGTAATTAAATACTTCCGAGTGCAAATGTAACAAATTTCTAATACAAATATAAACAACCTTCGGTTGCAATGTACATTGATTCTTCTTAAAATTCCAACACTTGAGAATAGTTTTAAGCAAAACGTAGATATGTCTTTCAAATGTTGTTCATTAAAAATTCTTGGATTAAAATTAAGTCATACCACTTACATTTTATGGTCGATAAATAATATTTTAATTATTTAATATTAATATTTTCCCATCCTGCCTGAAACTTCTAGTTGTCATCCCAACACAAGGCACCAGATGATGGAAACTACATCACTGTAACCAGAGGATATGACTATGCCATTTCTTCAGCATGCTAAAGAAATCAGGAACACCTGTGGTAATGTGCATTATTTACATCATAGATGACGTTCTCTTCCCTTCCATTTTTAGGGCTAGACAACATGACAGGCTCTGCACTGTCCTGAGGCTATAATTAGGTCAATTGGATAGATGAAGTTTGAATTTACTATCACGGAACATTAATGTTTAGTTCCTACAAGGCAAAGATCAGTTATATACTATGAGAGCTATATTTAAATTGGAAAGTGACTGGAAGAACATGAAATTGAGGGTCTTTTCTGTATTAGGTATTATAATATTGTGGCAGGTGGATAAGCTTTTTACATTTTTAATTATTTGCACCTTGTCATTTGGGCAGCATACAAGTTTAATATATTATTATATTTATCTATGTTTCACCAATTTAAACCCTGTGATCTGAAGGTGTGTGTGTGTGTGTGTGTGTGTGTGTGTGTGTGTGTGCGTGTGTGTGTGACACAGCACCATTTAAAATAATGGAGATTTACTGAAATATCTCATTAGCAACATGTGGTGACAGATGGCTGAATTGTTGCAAATAACCACATCAATTAAACTGGAAACCAAAAGACAAAAAATTGCCTTTCCAGACATTCAGTCAACCATTTTTTCAAGGAAAGTAGTTTTCTCAAGGTTCCCTGTGGGAATCAACTATATGCAAGCAGACTTTTTTTGGTTGGTTGATTAGGAAACCTTCACATTGTAAAGAATAGGTTGGGTAACCAGGCACATATTGTCCACAATACTTCTAAGTACCTTTTATACTGAATTCAATAGGATCTAGTTCACAATAAGTGTGCTTACAACACTTGTCGCTTTGGAATGTTAATTGTCAAGAAGAGAAAATGAAAAAAGAAAAATGTCTAGATGAAATTCTGATCAAGAGTTCCACCTCTGACCCTAAATAATGAAGCATTTAAAAAGCTTAATGTTATATTCTGTAGACTAAATCATTAACACAAAAAGAGCTTTAGAAATTCTGGTTCATTCAGTCACTAGCAGAAAGAGACAGGCTTTTGAGTACGATTATGATTTTGTTCAAACATTTAAGTAACACAATTCATTTTTCTACTTCTTTGCTTGGAAAAATTCTTTATGAATAAATTTTGATACAAGGGGGAAAATACTAGTATGGCTACTGCAGCAGGCCTTTCTGTTACATCAGTGTGATCATTGTAATAAATTTAATAAATTAACCTTTCTAAGCACCGCTGAGTGTTCTATGTCGGTAATCCTAAACACATTTACTAAGCGGTACTTATTCTGAGTAAACACTCATTGGTTCAGGTTAATAAAAATTTGCAGTGGTATAAGAGTTACATTAAAGCAAACTTCAAACACCAGGAAAATTAACTCTTGTGCACAAACATTCTGCAGTATCAATTTATTAATTACTGTGGATTTTGTGTATGTATTCAGTTGTGCAATAGACTCTATTGGAATATATATGCATAAACTAGAAAGGTAATAAAGTTAATCCCTCAAAACAAGCTAAAGTAGCTTGATAAAACACTTGGTATCTGAGCACAATGAGTAAACTCAAGTTTAGTTGAAGCAGACTTTTGCAAACTTTAACAAAATAAGGTTGCTGTCTAAAGCAGCACGAGCAAACTTTTACAAATTTATTACAGGGCTGCTATTACAATTGTTCAAGAACTACTTTTAAAAACCCCAAACCAAAGAAATATTCTGCATACAGGCAGATTTGTCGTTCAGACTAATATAATCTTACTAAACTTCACAAATTGTACATTCATTCATTAATTAGCGTATGCAACGTTTAAATATACAAAGTTGTCAGACTTGACTTAGACATCACAATGGATCTTACTGATATGATAAAAGTTAAGTTCAAGGTTTTAAAAGAGGCTCAAATGGCCCTCTATGTGGCACTTTTAAAATCACCAATTCCAGTAGCAATAGTGAAATGAATGAAATAAAGCCCTTAAAAGTCAAACATTCGACGTCTTTTTTTTTAAAGCTCTTACCTTGGACCTTTCCTTGACATAGTATTTACCCAATCTACTGCCACAAAACATCACCAGCCTATCTACTAGCGACAGAAGAAAGTTGATGGCCTCGCATCCTTCCTCGTTGCCTGCGATCCACTTTATCTGGTCTCCACGCAAGTGTCTCTTGGAGATGCCCTGGCGCTGGCCGGCCAGTTGACCATCCTGCAACTCCCCTCTATAATGCATCTGTTTCACACGTTCCAAGACGCAGTCCCCTATTATCTCGCCCAAGAAATGGTCCAAATAGCAAAAGCCGATATCGCGCAAACAAGGTACAATGTAGTCCTGGGCGATTTTCTCTAAATCTAATCTCATAATATCGCCCAGTGGCATTTCAATTTAACGCGATTGATTTCTCACCTCTAAACAATGTCCCAAAGAGCAACCGAGCATTCGCTTGGTCCCCAACAAGCGCGTATCGGTTATTCTAACAAAACGAATCGGCCGCTCGCTTAAAGCATGTCTAACCCTTTTAGACGTCGGGATGGAGAACCGCAAGCAGGCAGGAGTTGATCCGCGTCGGGGAAGCTCGAAGCGGAGCGCTCAAAAAGTTTTGCTTTGAAGTAATACTCGGGTCTTTCCGTGCAGCCAGCGGTCACCGTCTCGGCTCCTCGCCGCTCCTGGCGACGCAGGCAAGGCTGGAGAAGGGTATGAAGGGCGACTCCACCACTCCCGCCCCCCGGGGGCTGCCTTCCACCTACTGTAAGAGTAACACCTTGGCCGACAGACTTGTTGAAGCTCTTTGCTATCAGTGTAGATCAGTGTGAGAAGTGAACAACCCCCTTCCCCTTTGGCTGATACGATCACTCCCCCTTTTGGGGAGCCACGTCCGGCAAACTCCTTCCCAATTTATTTAACCAAGGCAAGCAGATGGGGCCCCACTCTGATTAATACGTCTGCTACGTGCAGGATGTGTTCCCAACTTCTACAGCCAGCGGCACGTGGGTGGAGCCCCGGCCCAGAAACAATCTCTGCCGCGCGCGCCCACACATCAACCAAAGGGGAACGTGGACGCAGCCAATCAACGAAGGGACGAGGTGTGGCTTCGGGACTGCGCTTCCAGTCCCCCCTCCCGCGCCTCCCCCCCCCCAAGTCACGGCTGGAACTGCCGCGGCAGGGGGAGGGGAGTCGAAGAGCCGCGTGGCTGTCGGAGGCGTGACTTGGGGCTGGCCCGGCCTGAAGACCACACACTCCGAGGGGGTGTGGTTTCCGCCATTGAGGAATTCTGCCCCAGCATGTACGCTTCTAGTAGGGTCACCTACTACAAGCCAATGTAAACAAACGGGAGGGAAAGGGTGTAAGCGCGCAAGTGACAGGGAAGTTTCTTTTGGCAACAACCTAATCGAGAGGGGTTGAGTTTTACAAGGGCTCAGCGTTTTTCCCCCGGAAGGCGTCTTCCCCCTTTTCCCCCAACACCTGACTTTCTGCAGACAAAGCAGACGCACAATTGTTTTTATAAGCGACGTTTAGTTGCATTTTAACGTTTTAAGTGCCGCGTTGCAGATGCTGCATCCAAAAAGGCTCCTACGATTTTAACCGAATGGATACCGCATCTTATCTATGCCATCTTAAAAAAAAGAGGAAAACAACCTATTCTTGCTGCATAACAATATTAAAAAAAATCAACAGGATGAAACTTTTGCCTAAAAATGTTTGAGATGTACTTCCGATGAAGTGTTATTTGTATGTTTCCGAAAAAGTGAGATGAAAGAGAGAGACAGACAGACAGACGAATTGTTCTTGGTGTTGCGATAATACCCTTTCTCGGAAATCTATCACGTGTAACTTGTATTATCTTGTGTGAATTCGATCCTTAAACTTGTAGTTTACAAAGCGAACGGATTAGGGTACTGTACGAGAAAAATAATGCCAAGACAAACAAACATACAAGAGGGACTAGAACGGCACAGCTAAGAGTTCAGACTCCGAGTGACAGCGAGATTAGAAACTTTGGGAAAGTTGTTGGTAGTAAGTGAAGAACAAAGTCCTGGATACTGAAACTACTAACCTTGTGTCTTCCTCTAATTTTGTAATGCCCCAGCTTCCCATCTGCGTACATGATGAGCTTATCCATTTTTTTCAGGAGGTAGCCTATGTTCTCACATCCTGGTTCACTGCCCTCTACCCACAAGATCTTGTCCCCTCGAATGGCTTTGTTGCTGCCCAGTTTCTGACTCGCCAGGGCTCCGTCCTGGAATTTGTCACTCAGGTGCAAAGCCAGGACTTCTTGGAAGATTTTCTCGGCTATCCGGGATCCCAGGAAGTGGTCTACCACGCACAAGCCATAGGCGTTCATGCAAGGCACTATATAGTGTAAGACTAGCCTCTGAGCATCTCGGCGGTGCTCTCGCGCGGGCGCCCGCTTAGAAAGCGAAGGGCCGGCGGGCAACGCGCCCTCGACCACTCGCCCTTCGCCCGAGTTGCCGGGGGAGAGGAGAGCTCCCAGGGAGCCCCTCGTCGGCCCGTCCGGCTCCTCCTTTCGCCCGGCTTGCTCCCCATCCTCGCTGCTTTCGGGGTGACCGATGAAAATCTTCCTCATGCTTTCTACTGAGTCGCCACTGAGCTCGCTCGGAGGCTGCACGGCCGCTTCCCTGCCCGAGGCCATTTGCAGACAAGTCAGATCCGTCTGGCGGCCGGCATCGCCTTACCAGGGCGACAGCATGCCACGGCTGTTGCGTGTGGCCCTGCCCGAGCCGGCCCCGTGCGGGAAATGCCATGTTCGCCGCACACTACCGGATACCAGAGGACAAGCCGCTCGGGAGCGTGCACACGTACCAATGGGAGCGAGCGGCACATTGCCCTCCCGCCCCCCGCCTCCCTCGATCCCGCCTCTTTCTCTTGCCGCCGCCTCCCCCGCCATCCCTCGGGGACACGGGCTGGGAACACGCGAGATCCAACGAAGCGCACGAAAAACTCCCGGGCAGTGCTGGACGTGCAAGGGAGAAGAGCGAATCTGGGATTGGGACGTGCCCTCTCTTGTTGGGAACGGCCGACGTGAGTCACCCAAAAAAACTGGAAAGCGCGCTGGAACGATCTTTTTTCGTCCACCTGGATGGACCCGATCTTTCTCCAGGAAATATATATATTGGGACAAGATGAAAGTGAGGGTCTGGGGGGAATATATATATAGACCCTCACTCCTTTCATCTTGTCCCAAGCCGGAGATCGTGAAAATGATGGCTGCCCGCGAGTAGTTCCATCTGCTTGTTGGATGGAGCAATAATGCCGGGGCTATAGCAGCGCAAACATTTCACCCAGTAAATATTTTACCAAGGGCAAGAATATGCAGTCCCAGGAAGGCCTTAGGAGCATGCATATTCGCATGACTGGGTTCTATTACAGTCCAGTTTACCAGGATAGATAAATTCCTGTGGATAGTGCCCAGTTTGAGAGATCAGGTTTGGTGTAATGGTTAAGGCAGCAAGCTAGGAACAGGAAGACTGGGTCCTAGTCCTGGCTTAGGGTGAAACTAGCTAGGTGATCTTGGACCAGTCATTCCCTCTCCAGCCCTAGGAAGCAGACAATGGCAAACCAGTTTGGAAAAACTTGAAAAACTACAGAGACTTGTCCAGGCAGTCATCAGGAGTCAACACTAACTTGAAGACAGACATAACATACACAAAGCCACCCGGTTTAGTTTGCATCCAGTACACTCCCAGTCAATCCCTGTATCAGGAAGATCAGATCAAATACACGTGCCATTCAGTTCACCTAGCACAAAAATACAGCTTGGAGTTTCTTTTGGAAATATTGGCAAATATTAAAAACTGAGCTGGGAAAATGGGATTAAAAGCAGGTGGGATTTATGTATTTACAGTAGATCTTTGAGGTCTTAATACTAACTCTGGGTCTTGGTTTGAGAGCATGTCAGCAGTTCCTTCTGAATCTAACTCTCATCATATTTTTCAGAGTTATTTTTAGAAACCTGACTGCACACCATTCTGAATTAATTGTCAAATTCAACCTCAGAATTAGTCCAGATATCAGCAGTCTAATTCTTTTTCATCCAAGTTATCTTGGCTTGAGCTTCTAGCGTGATTTTTTTTTGGTCCCAAAGTCACTGCCACTTTCAACCATTTGCTAAGGCGACTCAATTAGGATGTTTTAAGCCTTAATGAATATCAGTTGTGTACAATTCCTAAGTGCTGGTTCAGCTGTCTGCTTAACAATGAACTTGAAAATACATGGAGATCGTTTTGTGAATGTGAAGCTTTCGGGTGCTCAGGGGTTGGTTCTGGTTTCCTGGTGAGCCCATATTTATTTGCTAGCCTTTTAAGAATCTTTAGCATTCATCTAGTGTGCAAGAAGGAAGAAAGGGCTGATACCTGTACTTATTTATTTATTTTTATTTATTTATTTATTGGATTTATATCCCGCCTCTCTTCACCCCTTCCAGGGGAACTCGAGGCGGCAAAAACATACAATAAAAAACAGTTAAACCTATACAATAAAATAGCAAAATTCATTCATTCACACAATCACACCCAAGAGGGAGGGGGAAGGAGAAGGGGACACGATGACTAGGGCCACGCTTGCCGGCAAGAAAAGAAGTTAAGAAAAGAAGTTATTTCTTTGTCTAATAATAGTTGGTAAAACTTACAAATGCTGTTTTGAAATGAGCCTCAACAGCAGACTCCACTCTTTTATGCCATTTTGTTTTTTTTGGATGTTCAGGCAGAGGCGAAACAACCATTTGTTGGGATACCTTAATTTTAATTTTTGCACTGAACTCAGCATAAATAGCTATTTCCAGTTATTAATGTGGGTACAAGAGAGGACTTCCTTAAGAGTCTTCCTTATTGATAGCATTGTAGAAAATATATCAGACCAAAGAAGGCAAAGAACTGCTTTCTGTCATCCAGAGGTCAGGAGACAGAGTAATTAAATTAGCTCGCAGGAAGCCAGATAAACCAGATGAATATGCTTTATGAGACTTAAATCAACTGGATATCTTTAAGCAGGGACTGGACGGCCAAGTTCTGTGGAAGCTCTAGTTTGGATCCCAATGTTGGATGCATGCCTGCAAAGGACAGGACTTTTAATATCCCTGTCTGTTGTCATAATTTTCTATGGAAATAGTCATAATTTAAGATATTATTTTAGTTAGTCTGAGTAAAAGGATAAAAGGTGGGGAATAGAAGATGTGGAATACCCAAAACAAAAGAAGGCTGGTTCCTATGATTCCTGCAATGAATGGTTGGCTTTGAGGTTCAAGGGCAGGCTTAAGACTCAAGTGATCACCCCTGATCACATCTCCCCTGATTACATCAACTGATCACTTGTTTCCTATCTGGATTGTTCTGCCTGTTTGTATAATCTCTCTCTTAATCATGTAGAAGAAGCTAGTGAGATGAAGCTGCCCTTTCCTTAGAAAGAGGAAACTATCGCCTTTGGTTTCTCAAGCTCTTGGAGTGTGGAGGATTACAGTCTCCACCAACACACCATTCAGTTGGAGGGCAAAAAGTAGCTAACACCAGGGGCTCTTGTTTTTCATTTCCAACCATTCTTCACTGCCCAGGAAGTTAATGAGTATCATTTTCTGGATAGCAGTTTTGGGGAGCAGTCGCCTTTTCTATGATATCGATGGTTTGTAAACCAGAAATAAAAAGGAGGAGGAACTACAATTGTTTCCTCGTGTTTGCATATTCCTGCCCAGCTTCAGAAGCTATGAAATTAAAAGAGCACCTTTATAGATGAGAGCTACTTTGGTATAAGCACCAGGCTAGAACCCAGGAGACCATGAGCTCTAGTCTCACCTTAAACACAAAGACAGCTAGGTGATTCTGGACCAATCACTTTCTCTCACCCTGGGAAGGAGGCATCTGCAAAGCACTTCCGAAATCTTGCCAAAAAAGTTGCAGGGACTTACCAAGGTAGTCACTAGGAGTCAACACTGATTACAGACCACCCAAACAATTTAAACAACAACCCACCTGTTGTAGCTAAAGGAATAATCAAAGTGCTTTGATTATTGAATAGCTGGAGTGCAAATCTTTATTCAAATTAGAACTTAATGTGGAACAAATTGCACACTCATTTTCTTAACTATACAATTTACAGCACATCTGGTAGTACAGCTCTAAAGTTCTACCACCTTTTCTATGGATTTTCCAGTAGCACTGCAGTGAAATTGCTAGTTTTATAATTTTTTAATCTAAAATCTTGTTTTTATTGTACATGGAGCTACAAGGCTCAAATATTTAGGAAGACTATTTCTTTGACAGTGTTACTTTTCAAATATCTTTGAGATTGTCCTTCTTACATTACAGGATCCTACTATTCTAAATGTTGCTTAAAATAATGTCCAGCATGTGACAGGCATATCTCAAAACACTTTGATTAAATAGCTGTTCTTATGTATAATACAATAGTATATTCCAAACATGAAAAGAATCAGCATTTAATAAGAAACCTCTACAATTAATAACTCATGTCTTTTATGTAAATTGTTTCAATTTGGAAACTGAGCAACTGTAGCACAGTGAGTATATTTCCTTGTCTTTAAAGGGGCTTGCTGTCCTTTTGAATTTATAGTAGCAACTTGAAGAACAGCTCCAAGTACTGGCACTTAAATTTGAGAAAAGAGATATAGAGATTTGCTATAAATCACTTTTGATTGTGTTAAGATTGAGCTTTCTTTTTAAATATGTTATTGTTCAGTGCTATTCCCCCCCATCCGCCGTTGTGCATTTTTTAGAAATTGAACTGAATACTATTAGATGTATAGCATGGTATATACACTCTTTGCTGTGAAATATTCCTACCTTGCCAATGAAATCTAGGTAAACATCTTAGATAACATATTGAAGTCAAAACTTATTAAAAATAAAGGTTGTTTCATATCATTATTGGGTACTTTAAGTTTCTTTTTTTTCCCTCTAAAATCCCATGTCTAAATCAGGTAACCTATGTATGTGTATGAGGAAGGTTCTCCAGTTAC
>JANHGC010002181.1:35956-47355 GCA_027560395.1 Boaedon fuliginosus | reverse complement strand
CTGGGGACTTCTGGGAGTTGAAGTCCACCCATCTTAAAATGGCTGACGTTGGGAAACACTGGCATAGACCACAAAGGCCGACATGGATTCAATGTTATATAGGTTGGTTCAATATGATCCATGATTAATTATCTGCCTTGGAGCAACCACATATTGGCATCTTCCAGAATATTTGGACTACTAATCCCATGACTATCATGGGACAGTATTTGGCTGGAGCGGCAGAATACGGTGTCAGGGATTGGATCCAGAATCTTATGCTATCAGGTTTGGGGTTTTTTTAATGCAGAATACTCTTACTTGCAGATGAAGAGAAAGTATTTAAGTCCTTCATCTATATCTCTTCCAGGTCATACTGTCCACTTTTGGCAGCGTCCCCAAATCTCTGAAACAAAATTTCAGGAAAGGCAGAGGATCTCAGAGAAAGGAAAAAGAATGAAGATAATCAATTCTTCAATTCAGCGGTGCAAAAATTTTTCCATTGACAAGAAAGAAAGTTTTAACAGAAAGTCATCTGAAATTTACTTTAATTCTGCAAGGACCTACAGTACTAGAGTTCTTCAAAATACCAAGAAATAAATATTCTGCAGCATACCAAAGCAGTATACTTTCTTTTCTTTTTTTTTAAAGAAAAGATACATTTAATTTAAAAGATAAATGCTATATCTTTTGGCAACTATAATATGGAATTGTTTCCTGCCTTTTACTTTCAAGCTCAGATGTATGTGAGTGGAACACTTTAAAAAAAATAATCAACTTTTTGCTACAAGGAAGATGAGTTTCAATCTCAACACAAGATGGCACCAGGGGACAAAACTCAGGATAATAGGCAGTGCATTAAACTGTACCGATTCTTTTTACCACCTAGCATGGACTGCTGTTGTGCTTAAACAAAGCGATACTCTGCAAGGCTACTTAAAGGAACAAGTACAAGCATCACCATATCTGAATTGGTGCTGTTGTGAAGACATTTCCAGATGCAAAGCTTTGTCATAGGTGACCAGCATGGTGCGGGCAAGTTGCAGATAGCAACATGTTCGATGCCGTCACGAAGAAACTCTGAGCCACTGTTGTTGCCAGCCAAGAACCATTGCAGATATTGTGGCAAAGTTATTGGACCCTCCATTCACTTCCTGGAGATAGGAGCAGAAGTCCTGTTTCCCCGTCCCAAGGATCATAAGCGGTCAGCCCCTGCTTTGAGATGGCAATGAGTGAAATTCATCCTGAAAATATGAAGCCTTCCAGGGCAAAATTAGCAACGGCCAAGATCAATTAAATTGTATATCAATGTGTTGATCCCATCTCTAACCAGTGTTGGTCAATTCAACACTCTTCAATCATTTAGAAAGGGTCAGAGAAACCCTAGTTTTGAATGCATGCCCCCTCAATCCCTTTTTTTTTGGAATTCCTAGAACTTCCCTAGATCTCATTACCAATATTTGGCGGCTGTTCAGAAATTCAGGAAGTACATTAACTTTCAGGCTTAATGAATTGTGTTTTTAAGTTTTAAACCCAGAAAAAAAAAATACACCCTGTCTCCTGATGAATAACCACTAGGCTGGAGGAGATGCCTTCTGCAGTAGTTGGCTTTTTCTGCAATGATCTGAAAATGACCTTCAAGACCGCCTTCTGCCGCCGTATGCCTCCCATCGCCCGGTTAGATCCCACAGAGAGGCCCTGCTCCGGATTCCGTCGGCGAAACAATGTCGGCTGGCGGGTCCGCGGGCATGGGCCTTCTCTGTGGGAGCACCGTCCCTTTGGAACTCGCTCCCCACGGAGATTAGAACCATCTCAAGTCTGCCTGTGTTCCGCAAGGCCGTGAAGACCTGGCTTTGCCGTCAAGCTTGGACCTGACCACTGTTTTACCACCTCCTGTAGATGACTGATGAATGAATGTGTTTTGAATTTATTATTGTATAGGCATATGTTTTAATTTGTATTGTTGTGCTGCCTTGAGTTCCCTTCGGGTGAAGAGAGGCGGGGTATAAATTTAATAAATTATTATTATAATTATTAACTGTAGGACTCCATAGAACACAATTTATAAGGCATATGGAATAAAGAGAAGGATTGTTCCTTCTTTAATACATTTGCAGTACATCATTTTTTGCAGAATGTCAACAGCAAGGCTAGCATATCATTAAATAATTTGAAGATAGAAGATGATAGTCTCCTAACAGTTAAGATGGCAGATGATATTCTCCTAATGGTTCTCTTCATATGTAAACCATATGTAGTGCAAGTTGCCTTTGGTTCTCTAAAATAATGGGCTGATTTAGCTATAGTGTCCCAAAGGTGCTTTTTCAAGAGGCCACTGGACTTTCTGGTTTTTCTTTGAAGATGTTTCACTTCTCATCCAAGAAGGTTCTTCAGCTCTGGATAGATAGTGGGAATGGAAGGATTTATACTCCTTGCAGGCAGCTGGTCATTTGCATTCTTTTAGAGAGTTGTTGAAGCCAACTGGAGGTTTATCTGTGTCATCTGAGTAGTGCAAATGGGTGTGGAGCCTTCTTGGAACTGTTGAAAGGACTCCAGTATTGTAGACCTGTAAATAGATGATGATGTATCCCTCCCCCTGTGTTGAGAGAGGGCTGTTCAGTTATGACATAGATGGCCTCTTTGACCCCTCTTTCAAACCAGTAGTACTCTCTGTTCAAAATGTGGACTTTGCTGTCTTCAAAACACTAGTCTTTGTCTTTTAAATGCAGATGGACTGTTGAATCTTGTCTTGACAGGTTTGTTCTCCAATGTTGTGTCATGTGTTTATGAAGTGGTTGTTTTGTTTCTCCAATGTACAGATCTGCACATGGCTCACTGCATTGTACTGCATATACTACATTGCTCAGTTTGTGTCTGGGTGTTTTATCGTTGGGGTGAACAAGCTTCTGTGTTAGTATATTCTTGGGTTTGAAGTATGCACATATATTGTGTTGGCTGAAGATTCTCCTGAGCTTTTCTGATATTCCTGCAACATATGGAATGACAACATTGCTTCATTTATTGTTCTCTTTGTTGTCTATTATGGAGGAGCTGTAAGGTCTTTTTTTGAGATTTGATGAAGGCCCACTTGGAATAGCCACACATTCTGGGGGCTTCCTTGATGTGTTTCAGTTCTTTTTCTTTCCCTTCTTTGGTGGTAGGCAGGCCTTCAGCTCGGTGGTGTATGGTTCTGATGATTCCTATTTTGTGCTCCAGTGGGTGGTGAGAATCAAAATGTAAATGTTGATCTCTGTGCGTGGGTTTTCTGTAAACATCAATGTTAAGAATTCTGCCTTTCTTAATGTGTACTGCATAGTCCAGGAAGGCTAGACTATTTTCCTTAACATCTTCCCATGTAAATTTGATGTATCTGTCCACAAAGTTGATATGTTTGGTGAATGCTTCCAATTCCTGTGTTTTGATTTTGACCCAAGAATCGTACACATACCTATACCAGTGAGTGGATGGAATTCCTGTGAAGGAGTCTAGGGCTTTGGTTTCTTCCTCTTACATATAGAGATTGGCCACAATGGGGGACACAGGAGAACTCATGGCATAGTTGTGTTTTTTGTCTGTAGAAACCTTCATTGTATTTAAAATAGATAGTTGTCAGGAAGAGGTCCAGCATGGCATGCATGTGGTCTGGGCTGAGGTTGGTTCTGTCACCTAGGGTGCTGTCTAGTAGCAGTTGTTTCTTCACTTCTGTGAGAGCTTCAGTTTTTGGAATGCAGAAGATGAAGATGTCACATCAAAGTAAACAATGGTCTCATCCAGATCCAGTTTTAGTTTGCAAACCTTGCTGGCAATTGTTGATATAATTGCTGGTGTTGCCAACTAGAGGAACTAATAAGGTGGTTAGGTGTTTTGCAATGTTTTGCAGAGTTGATGTTGCTTACAATTGGTCTGAGAGGCATTTCCTCTTATTGGATTTTGGGGAGTCCATATATGCAGGGGTAGCCTCTCCAGGGTAAAGACAGTAACATTGTGGCTTGTCGATGGCATTGTCCTTCAGTTGGTGTTGCAAGAAATCAGTGACCTTTTCCTTGTAACTGCTGGTGGAGTCTCTCTTCAGAGTCACATATGTAGCTGTGTCCCTCAGAAGACTGTTCACTTTGGCCTTGTAGTCATCTGTGTTCAGGATGATTGTGCATCTTCCTTTATCAGCTGGCAGGATGGTGATATTTGGGTCTCTTCCTAGGGATGTCAGTGTGCTCCTTTCTTCAATTGTGAAGTTGGAAAGGGGTGTTTTGGCACTGGCGAGGGCTGCAGATACCTTCGTCCTTAATTGTTATGCCTCTAGTTCTGCCAGTTTATTGTTCTTGATGGCTGGCTCTGTGGTAGTGAGGAGATCTACAATTGGTAGCTGTTCTGGTGTTACTGCAAAATTCAGTCCTTTGGCCAAAACATTATTTTCTGTTTGGGTAAGCTCTATGTCAGACAGGTTTCTCACTCATTGATCAGTTTTCTGAGGCATGCCACTGTCCATCTGTGTTGGTTTTTCTGTTTTGTATGTTTTTCCTGCCTAAGCTATAGGGTAGAAAATTTGCCTTTTTGTCATTCTTTGCCCTTGTTGTGTTGTGTTAGTTGTGGCTTCTTTATAAATTCTGTGACCTGTTCTAATACTTCTGTTAGTAAAAGTGATTTCAGCTCTTGGAGTTTGTGTTCCACTCTCTCTTTCAAAACCTCAATAATAAAATTAATATGTCTTATTCTTTTATTGAGAAGTTGGGAGTTCTGCTTTCTGCAGTATGTTTTCTTCCCTATGTCCCTTTACTGTTGAACACAGGCACAGGCTGTGGAGGATGAGTCTGTTATCTTCATCTCAAAATTAAGGGCAAATGGTTCCTGTAGTCTGCAAATTTTCTGGAAATCCATTCATACTCCTGCAGGCTGTTCATCCCCAAAGCACCTCTGGGATAACCATAACCTGGATGACTGAGAATCTCTATAGACATTTAGCTATAGTGGAAATTATTACCCTATTAGTAGTATTGATGAAAGATTTAGCAAGCCACTGTGAATGGAAAAAAAGATGACACATTTTTAGAAATATGTCTGAAACATGTCTCTTGGACATGTTGTAAGGATAATTGTCCTGACAAAATATGTAAATGTTCAATATACAGCTATCTGAATGTATAATGAAGACAATTATGAATTGTGGTCCTTCTAATCCAAGTCAACAATCAATCTTAAGGTTTTGCACAAATGCATTCTCTTCCTATTTGATGATGAGTAAATGGTCATGCATGCAGGGTCTTCAGGGAATAGCCAGAACAAATTGACACTGAGGAAAAGTCACTGGTGTGCCATAGAGGTTAATGTAAACTTCCACCCAAGACAGTTCATGAATTCACATGGGTTAAAGGATCTATGGTTCCAGTAGAAAGGCCACTGTCATTCAAACTGCATTTGAACTTTGGAATTGAAAGAGCACTGACAGGGTAAAAGTCATGAATGTTAAACAAGACTACTGCTTCCTTCAGTTGCTATTTTATTTCACAGTATTGTCCACCAGTAGATTCTGGTTCTGCCTGAACTAAAGACTAAAAATATAGCTTATGCTTGGTGAGAAAAAGTAAGAAAAAACTAACAATTCAAAAGCTTGGTTTGGTTCTGTTAAGACAGAGAAATAGTATTAAGAATCTGGTCAACTACTAAAGGGAAGCAATGAGGCACATACAAAACATCTAAAAATAAGGTTGCATTATCTTAATTTTCATTTTCCATGTTATTTTCCATTCATAATAACTAAGGAGTTCATTTCTCTCTTTTTTAAAAAAATAAAAAGAACTTGGATTGATTGCTTTAATAAGTGTGACTCAGAGAACAAAAAGGTTAAATGTTGATCCTTGTAGAAGGCCAAGGGCACTTTCTGCAGGAGTGCTTCCGTTACTTAAGCACCAAAAGCTGTGGGCAAAAGGTAAACTTTATGGATAATTGATCTATACTATCTTCAATATTCTCAATGAAACTGTCTTTCACTGTGTTTCTTCCAGACCAATAGATGGGTCTCAGTGACATTTAGATCTTGATTGATTAAAATCTGGACAATCTCTCTCCTTGCTGGTTGCTTCCATGCTATTTGAGCAAAGTGAGAATAATAATACAGGAGAGTTGTATACAAATAAAGTCTTTGCAAAAACATACAAATAACAGCACTCATTTTTTGGCAGACAAAAAAATCATGGTTTCCTTCCTCATTCATCTTCACAATTCACAATTCATTCATCCTCAAAATTCACAGTCCATCTGCTTTAAACACAACACAAGACTTCTGAAATCCTAAGATCCTGGACGATAGGATTGCATACCTTTTTGAACCTGGTTCAATATTTAATAGCGAGTCTTCAAAAGGGATAGGTTATGAGGCAGAGAATAATGGGGTTGCTCTACCAGCATGGTAAATCAGCTCTGTGGATAATGAGAATAAGGGTAAGGGCTTAAACCTGTTATACACTGGATGTACAAACAAGGGAAATAAGCAAACTGACAGAGGTGTGTCTAGTGGTAGTCTGAATCAGAATAGGACATGGGGGAAAACTCTTTCATGTTCCTCATCCAGGAAACACCACTCAGAATTAATGCAAGATACATGAAGATGCCACTGTGTAGGAATATGATAACATTGAAAATAAAAATACTATTTTTTCAGGGCAAGGTGGAAAAACAAGATGATAGCCTGTTTGACAGATTAATTATTATATGGAGTTTGTATTTTATGGATCGTGTGCAAATCAGGGTTATACAAAGCACCTGGATACTTCAATGAGCCACTAGAACGAACACACTTAAAGATATATTATTTGCAATATTAAGTCCAACCTTCACCTTATTTTTAAAGAAATTTAAAGGAACCAAACACTTTATGAAATTTTGCATCAGCAAAAGAAAAACAAAACAAAAGCCTATCAAGTATCATGATAACACAGACATATGTGAAACTTGCAAATTGTATCATGTAGGTTTGGAATATATCAGAATACATAGCCTATTGCAGTGTTTCTCAACTTTAACAACTTTAAGATGTCTGGACTTCAACTGCCAGATAGTGATGTCAAACGCGCAGGCCACACCCACCCCAGCTCCGCAAAGACAAAAAACATTGCAATATGTTGCGATACGTCACGTGAGCTTGTCTCCCGCAGTCTACAGGGCCTGCTGAAGACCAATACAGCTGAAAGAATTAGTAACCCCCTTTGTTGAGTCCTCCCCTTCTCTATTGTAACATGACTATCAACCTATTGTTCTGCACCTCTCTTCCTCACAAAAAGATTGGCTATGTGAAACAGGAACTGTTAATGCCATTGCCTTGTTGGCCCTTATTGATGATGAAGAGTGACAGCAGCTGCTAATGTCAATGCAAACATACTACTGGAATAGAAAGTCTGCAGAGGTTGTCCTGCTGAAGAATAATTCAAAATCTGGAACTGGCATATACCGTATTTTTCACAGTATAAGACACTCTGAAATATAAGACACACCCAGCTTTTGGGGAGGAAAAGAAGGGGAAAAAATATCTGCCTCTGCCTCCCAGCAATTGCGTTCCCCTTGACCGGGGGAAGAAAGACGGGATATAAGTACAAATAATAAATAAATAAATAAATAAATAAATAAATAAATAAATAAATAAATAAATAAATAAATAAATAAATTTTATCCTGGCTTGGAAAAATTGCCTTCTCACGCCCCAGTTCCATTTTTTCAGCCATCATTGTTTCAAATTCATTCAAAATAACTATTACACAGCAGAAAGCAAGAAATAAGCTACCACTTTTCAATCCAAGTTTTAAAGCCAATCTTATCCTTTCTTCCTCAGCACCTCTTTTTTGGAGCCTGAAATTTAGCTTTTTTTTCTTCAATAAAAAATAGGTAATATCCAAGTCACTCCATTTGTGACTCTTTTAAACTGCGTAATACGCCGCTATTTAAAATTATTATTTGAGCCTTTTTCTACTTAATGTCTATTCTGGGGTTAATGCTTCAAATTCAAATATCTCTTCTCACCCGTTCACAACTGCTGGTCTCCTTGATCTTCCATCTGCACATTTTTATTCCAGAATGGTTCCGACTTTGTAGTGGCCATATTTGTTGCACCTTGGTCGTTGGCTTTAGAGAATGCAGCTCCCTGCAACCTGCCTGGTAGCTCCCCCTCACTCTGCTACCCCTACAGGGTGGCTCAGGCTCCTCAAAAAGCCCCCAGCAGAGACTGGGGCCGAGCCATGGAGATTGCGGACTTTGTGCCCAGCACCGTCAAAGTTCAAACAGGACCAAATGAATTTCCCTTTCTTTCACTGTGTTTGCTTTGTTTGTGGGAATGGTTTCATATTCTTTCTGGATTGTGTTTATTGCTTGTCATTGAGCTTGAAAACTTTCATCTTAGAAAGGCTATTCCATCTTGGAAATTTATACTTTTTAGAGCTATGTCATATTTTTCCTAAGGTGTGCCAATTAGACAGCACCATGACAGCACCTGTCCTTCTCATGCCAGGGCAGCTAAATTTATTCAGGAGCCTTTGCTGAAGGACTCTTGAAAACCTTCTAAGTGTGGTGGTTGTTCTCTCTTCAATAATGCTTTCCATACTTTATCCTGGGATATCTTATGGACACCTATATTTTGCCATTTTTACACTCAGGAATACCAAGTATTTTGGCTGAAGAAAGGTCCTTTTAATCAACGAGAGAAGCTAAGAACTATGAGTTCACTAGAAGAAATTGAAAATATTCAAACATTATTTAGCTACCAACATTCATTTATAACTTTCAAGGTAAGGTGGGTTAATAATTCCAAATATGAACATTCAACTTTGAAACTACAAAAGACCTTCCATTTCTCAGCTTCTTAATGATTTGGAAACAATAGAATCACTAAAGTTTATGTTATACTTTGCTGAAGAATTTAGTGACGGTACCCTTCATTTTTTTGACTCCAATCTGAAAACAAAGTCTATACATGTCCTATATCTATTCCTTGAGATTACCTTTATTTGCTAAATTTTGAATATCAAATGTGGGGTCTCAACAGTGTTTACTATAGTAGAAGGCAGTTTGAACATTTCTTCTTGTATTACTTTAATTACTAAAATATTAATTATTCTTTTTTAACTTAGCAAATTGTGCCAGTAAGAAAGATGTGGAATCAATATTTTTTCAGTGCCATCATCTGAGTTTAAAAACATATAATTTAGGGCAGGGGGGCCGGGGGGAAGTGGGCAGGGATAGCTGGGGTGATATTTACTGGTTCGGTGAACCCTGCCAAATTATCGCTACCAGTTCCTGAGAACCAGTGCGAACTGGCTCAATATCACCACTGTTTGTATCATAGTGTTATGATGAGATATCTGTTTTTCTGTTCCTCTTTCTTCTCCATCAAGGATGTTGATCTTTTGAGTACCTTTCCTTCCAGGGATTGAACCCATCTCCAGCCATGGTCCCTGCAACCTTCAAGGCCAAAAGTTTCCTTCTAAGAAATGGAGCCCAAGATAAATAAATCTGGTTGTTCAAATCAAGTAGAGTATCTGCTATTTCAGTTCCTCCCCCCTCTCATTCTCTCTCTCTCTCTCATTCTTTCTCTCTCTTTCTCATTCTCTCATTCTTTATCTTTCTCTCTCTCATTCTCATTCTCTCTCTCTTGTCCTCATTCTCTCTTTATCTTTCTCTCATTCTTTCTCTCTCTTTTGCTGTCTCTTTCTCTCTCACACACACACATACTTTCTCTCTTTCTCTATCTCTGTGTGCACGTGTATGTACAGATTTTGTTTGAAACTCCACTAATAAATTGAGCAAAGCCCAGACTGAAGAAGAAAAGAATATTAGTTGTTTTGTTATTTTTATTATTTTATTAGTTGTTACTACACCCACATTGAGAGATGATGTGGCTGCACAAACAAATGATTATCTATACATGCCTTGTGCTCCCACAGTTGGTGGGGCTGATTAACATGTAGTCCTGCTTGATTCCGTCTTTACTAAACAACACAAAATAGATTCAGGGATTGTTGGATGTGAACTGGGAGGAAAGCCATGGCTTTTGTTCTTGCTCTCTGTTTCTTCCTAGATCATTTCAACTGCCTGTGAGCTAGGTGTCTTCGATCTGCTGAGAGAGTCGAGGGAACAGCTGTCTTCCACAACTATTGCTGAACGCTTGAGCGCCAGCCCCGTTGGGATGAAGAGGCTGCTGGAGGGCTGTGTGGGATTAAAGCTTCTGACACTGGAGTGGAAGGATGGCAAAGGTAACCCTGTGAGAAGCAGGAAGCAACTGGAATGGCCAATAATTATTCCAAAATAGTGGGCAATAAGTGTCTGCACCTGTTGAGTCTCACAGATCCAAGAGTGTGTAGAAAGGGGGCTTCCAGAAATCACAGGCCAGAAAGCTGGTATGGTGTGCGGTAACTGGATTTGTGTGTTTATTTGTATGTGTTGATCACTTTATCACTTTCTTTCAGATTTTGTCCAGTCTGCTGCACAGCACCTTTTTGGTCTTCCCAATGTTTTATATTCACTCTTGGAAAGCCATATAAACCAGAACAGTAAAACATTGGCATTTTGAGTTGGTGTCTCTGGTTATTTGAAACAAAACAAAACCAACTTTGTTTCCAAACCATGAGCATTAGTGTTGTACTATGGAACTGAACCTATTTTCAAAATGATATTATATCAAAATCCTAAATCAGGTGAAATTTGAAGAAAAAAAACCCAACCATTGAAATTGGCCAAATGACAGGTCCTTGCAGATTGTGTGGCAAGGTTTTTTAGAAGAGGTTTGTCATTGCCTCCTTCCTAATGCTGAAAGAAAGTGACCTGCCCAAAGAGCTGGCTTTGTGTCTAATGTGGGACAGTAACTTATAGTCTCCAAGACATTTAGCATCATGCCTTAACCACTACATCAAACTGGCTCTCATATAAGAGACATTTAGAGTGCCGCTTGAGATCTGGAAAGGCTGAATCTGACTGAACACTATTAGGAGTCCATATTGGAAACTATTTAGTGGCAATAAAAGCGACAAAGCGTGCTTACTATGCCTCTCTTATTGCGTCCACAGAGTGTCACCCAGCCGCCCTGTTTAGGGTGACTCACTCCCTCTTGAAATCGAGGGAGGTCGAAGAACCCTTGCAGGGTACAGCTGAGGAATTTGTTCAGTTTCTATCAGATAAAATCACTCAGATTCAATTGGACTTAAGACTTTAGCTGGACAGGATCTGTGGAGATGACTGGGGAAGGTCTTAGTCCTATTATCTGAGAAGAGTTTGTGCTAGTGGCCCCTGATGATGTAGACAAGGTTGTGGGTGCAATAATTGCCATCTCCTGTTTATTGGACCCGTGTCCTTCTTGGCTAGTTTCGACTGGCCGAGAGGTGACACGCAGTTGGCTCCAAGTGGTTATTAATGCTTCTCTGAGAGAGGGGTGCTTCCCACCTGCC
>JANHGC010002181.1:0-18849 GCA_027560395.1 Boaedon fuliginosus | reverse complement strand
GGGGGTTAAAACGGAATTAAGTTAAAGGGGGAAAAGTAGAATAGCAAGAAACAATTATATCTTATATATTTTTACAGGCTATATTTACCTAAACAATGAATACTGAAGTAAAAGGAACTAATTAAATGAAATGGAAAAAATGAATTATTAGGATTATATTATATTCTATGATTATAAGGATGAGTAA
The DNA here is from genome assembly GCA_027560395.1 of Boaedon fuliginosus. Taxonomy (NCBI): domain Eukaryota; kingdom Metazoa; phylum Chordata; class Lepidosauria; order Squamata; family Lamprophiidae; genus Boaedon; species Boaedon fuliginosus. The sequence continues at coordinate 18,662 of JANHGC010002181.1, read as the reverse complement.
AGTGGGATTAACATTAAAATATGAAGTAGTCTGAATTTAATGGATGGTTGATAATGTTGAGGAACTGAAATGACGTACTCAGAAATGAAGTTGGAATGGATTTTTTTTATTGAAATTGAAAGATAATTATATTTATATAAATGATATCTGAAGTAGTAGATGTAAAAGAAAACAAGTTTATGGTATTAATTAATTTGGTTAACAAAAAATGGTAAAATGCTTTATAAAATTGTGAAAGGTTTAGATGATTTTTAAGAGACACTTAAGAAGAGAGTAAAATAATAAGAAGTACTGTAATTATATTTTATACAGTATATCTAATTTACTAAATAATGAATATTGAACTAACACTGAAAGAAATATTAATGCAAAACTAAGAGTAATATGAAAATATGTAATAATAGTATTTTAAAATTAACTGAGAGGATTAATAAAAATGATTTGTAATTTGGAATTGTGATACAAATTTGTTATGTATTGGATTGAGTGACGGAAACCCAAACAGCTCTGTTTGTATGAGAAGTGATATTTGTGAAAAAAACAACAAACATTTCTGGGGGGGGGGGGAAGAAATCTTATTTTCCATAGCCTTACTGCGCATTAGATTATCAGGCCAAACTATGGGTTTCCTGCTGAACTTTTGGAACAAAGAGTCCAGTAATATCCTGGGAATAACCTGATGTTTTTAAGTGCTTCTCAAACCACATACTAGATATGTGGGCATAGCATATTTGATTGGAAACAATGACTGTTCCTTTTCAACCTTTTGGCATTTAGGCAAAACTGCTAATGGATCAGAGTCTCAAAGTACAACTTATTTGACATGCTGTACTCCTCCCTCCCTTTGTTTCATCATGCAAACCCTGTCCGTACTACTCTTGTTGTCAATAACAAACTTCCAAGGCTGCATTTACATATCAGTATAGTGTACGTGAGCCCTTGCTCATTCTGTGATTACAAATAGAAGCACCTAGTATTTCCAGCCTGACAAGCTGCCAAAGCCTTTGTATATGAGCTAGCACCAGAAACTTCTCTCCTACCAATCAGTTCTATCCATAATAAGAAAAGAAATATTCTGTGGCCAAATATATTTTAATCCTCTTTTCTGTTTTGGCAATTGGTTTGCTAGTGACTTCACTTGTCATTCCATAAATTCTCATCATAACGCATTATGTAACACCTACGTCTTGTCAAGTGCTTCAAAGTAAAACAGTAGGTCAGGTAGAAAGAACCAGAAAAGAAATTATCCAAATATTTTGAAATAGAATAACAGAATAGCAGAATAACAGAGTTGGAAGGGACCTTGGAGATCTTCTAATCCAACCCCTTGCTCAAGCAGGAGACTATACAATTTCAGACAAGTGGTTGTCCAATCTCTTCTTTAAAAATTCCAGTGTTGGAGCACCCACAATGTCTGGAGGTAAGCCATTCTTATGGTTAATTGTTGTAACTATCAGGAAATTTTCCTTGGTTCTAGGTTGGAGGTCTCCATCCATTGCTTCTTGTTCTGCCTAAACTAACTCGCTATCTCACTTTCCATAAATAAAAGATGAATTCAACTTGAAAACTTGTCTTACTTGTTAGAATTCTAGATTGTTAGCTTGCTGGAGTCCTACATTGTTTTCCTCGCTTCTTTATTTATTGCCACATGCTGCCATTCCCGTTATTTGGTGACTAATTTTATTTGTTCACTTCGTGTCATGAACATGAGGAAAATCTTATTAGATGACCCTAAGGCCTACCTAGTTCAGTATTCTGCTTTACACCAAGGCCAACCAGATAAATACAGGACAAAGAGAAAGTGAAAGCAATAACAGTCTCAAATGTTATTCAACTGAAATTCAGAGGAATGCTTCCTCTGATTCTAAATAATTTTACATAATCACACATTTAGTATATATACATGTTTGCATTGCATACTGTAGCTTTTGAGAGGCAATTCCAGAGGTACATCAGAGTGGGGTGGATGAAATATATAATTAACCTCTAAAGTTGACAAAAAACCTCCATGCAAGCCAATTAAAGTACCAGGAATATCTGAAGGCTAAACTGGGCAGTGTAATGTAAATACTATATAAAAATATTTTGTATTACAAATGATATCATTGACTGAATAAAGAAGAATATGATTAAGTCAGTTTTCTTTTAGAGTGTTATACTGATAACCAGATATAAATGCCTGACCTTTGGTACTTACATATCTTAGAGAAAAGATCCTCTAAATAATTCCCCATTATTATTCCAGCTCTACAGCCTTGAAAAGCAGTTCTGTTTATTACACTTAGAAATGAATGATGGCTTGGAAGCATCAGCGTATGTATTCGTAAACCTTCTGTTCTAATGTCTACATTTTATAAATATGTATTAGTATTCTGTAAATTATACATTTTTTAAATTCCTAAGCATAATTAGATACATTGACTTGATAACCCTTCTTAGTTGATTTAAGACAAACCCTGAAGCTAATCAGTTGATAAAGGGAAGCAACTATTAATTAAAATGCTTTTAATCTATTCAGTAAGTGCCTCACCAGTTTGCTGTAAGATGTTCTGTGTTTGTTTTTAACAGTTTCAAAATTCATTGTTCATGTATTGTAGTATTTAGTATCATCCACTTAATTATTCAAAATGGTTGCTGACCCTCTTAGGAAAAACTTCAGCAATCCTATCAAATGCACTCAGGAAATTGTTCTGACCCATAGTTTTTGGATTTTTCTAGAGCATTTCTTGCTCTCATAGCCCTCCTTATAAAGTATGAGCAATTTTAACCTAATGCAAGTTCTCTCTCATTACATTATTTAAATAAGAAATTTCCTGGTCAGTTTTGAATGCAACTGAATCAATTCACCAAATAGTATATGAAATGTGACTATGTAGAACCAAAATGATGACATTGTTGCATGTTTAATATATTTTAAAGCAGCAAGTAACTGAACAGATATAGTGTATAAACAATATAAATTATGGAAGGATATAGGGCAGCATAACTACATTTCAAATAATTTCAGATTTGTTCCAGGTAGCATTGCTAAACTGTAACTAGCTCTTCATCTTGTCACCTTTCCCTTGCAATGGTGATGTGATGTCATTGCAATCAACAGGGCTAGATAAAAATATGGAGACTTCTAGATCACATTCCATATTGCATCATACTGCTTGTTACCAAAAAGAGAAAAACTGAAAACACTCATGTGGGGTTAAAAGTACCAATACAAGAGAATACCATATATGTAGCTCAGGGATGAATCTTGAAGTCTTTGGTGCTCTCTAAGCTTTGTTGTTTGCTTGCAAACATTTCATTACTTAACTAGGTAACATTATCAGTGCAGGTTTGCTCCTAGTTTATATACAGTAGGCTTCCTAACAGGATGGGTGGAAGGTGTAGTTTTCAGCTTGCTAGGGTTATTTTTTATTGTTTGTGCTTTTTATTTAAATAATGTGTAAATATGATTTATGTATCTATTGACGATTGATTGCCAACATCTAGGAATTCGCTGTGTTCAAAAAACACTTGCTGTAGTGGGTTGAGTGGTCAGACATAAAATATATAGTTGATAAAGTTGTGTTGGTATCAGTTTTGTTGCTAAATGTTGTATAGGCTGCCTCTTTCCTTTTTTCTGGTGTTCTGGATTGAATTCACCTAAATAAATGGAGCACTTGGATAAAAGTGTCAGTTTGATGTGTAATGCTGTAACCTTGTGGATGAGCTTTTGTTTGTTTGTTTTCCCATTTTGTTGTCTTGGGTAAAGAAAACAATACCAAGATCAGATGAAGAGTTATGGCAAGCAGAGTATTATATAGATGTCATCTCTTAGGTATCAATTCCTCTCATCAGGAGAACAGGCTAGTAAGTCACCTGGTTTAGTTGTTTGTAGAACAGAGAGATTCTGGGGATGACCTGGATATCCCTCTATCCAGAAGAATCCCTGTCTTTTGTTTGTACAAGCAGAAAATTTAGCAAGACTACTATGGAACTTAACAGTTCATTTGGAGGACAATATAGGGAGTCAACCTGAAATTTATTTATTTATTTATTTATTTATTTATTCATTCATTCATTCATTTATTATTTACATTTATATCCCGCCTTTCTTCCCCATATGCTGTTCCATAATCACAGGATTGACTCATATGACCTAGAATAAATTTTCCCATTTTACAACCCTCTAAGTTTCTATTCAGAGTAGAGTCGGAGCAACTAGCTGGAGCTGAGCATTTACTGGCCATTTATTTCCTGATGCCTACAGAATTTGCAGAAAATATTTTGTCTGTGCTGTGAGAGAAAAACATCTGCCTCTACCTAGGATTGAACTCTCATCCTTCTGGGTGGGAGGTGAGTGTCTTCACCACTAGGCCACCACACTGCTCATATTTTTATTATCTAGAATGTTCTTCAGGATATTCTTCATCTGATATTTTAATTTGGGTGCTTCTCTAGATCCAATGTTTGTTATCAAAGTTCTTGACAAAGTTTACTCTATTAATTGCCTGTCCATCTCTAGAGTAGTAGCAGTTAAGACGATTTGTCTCAAGAATTTCTGGAATTAAAAATATCAGTAATGATCTACAATAGTCGTATGATTTATGTTGCAGGAAAATAACTTTATTGCCTGTCTGCATAAGAATTCCTCTCTATCAAGTTCAAAATTTTCAGCTCATTTATATTTATTAACACTACTTTGGTTCTATATTTTTTTTTAAAGGTTAGCTATAACTGAGTGCTAGGTGACTGAATTCTAGGAGCCATGAAATATCTTAATATATGGTCTAAGATTCTGTCCACCTAATCAAATTTCTAAAGAAATGCTAAAATGTTCATTTGCGCAAAAAGAAGTATTGGTTAATCTGCATATTTGATTAAATGCTTAGGCATTGGCAAGCACATCTGGAAATCAGGCATCTGGACTATTTTGCTTATCAATAGCCAGGGTATATACAATGCAAGGGAAATTGAATTTTCCAGAGTTAATCAGGTAATCATGGAATGGTCACGTATCTTTAAAGTTTTTCTTTTTAGCTGCTTCTACTTATATCATATTTCCTTTTCATGAATCATCAAATGACTTTTTGTTCTCTGCCACAAAATCCATTCAAAGATGATTTTAGCTATTGTTCCTTTTGTGTAGGAAACTATAAATGCAATTACCAAAGCCTAGAATTTTGTTACTTGGGGACAATTCTTCTTGGATTAGTGAAGCACAACTACTATTTATTCTTCTAAATGTCCCACGGAGATTTAAAAGAGAGAGAGAGAGAGAGAGAGAGAGAGAGAGAGAGAGAGAGACTATGCTCTTGTCAGGCAGAACTGCTATTCCCAAGAAGTTTTTTCTAATCCACAAGAGAACTGTCAGTAACCCAAGGGAGAAAGTCCCCATTATTCCATTGATTGAGAGTGGAGGTTAGCTACTCAGCTGTCCCTTGTTTGAACAGCGAGAAGTGTAGGTCCATTAGCCAAGTTCATGGGTTTCCTGACTGCAAATCTAGAAAAACTGCAGATCTGTAGTCAAGCAAGGAGAACTAACACATTTCTGTTTTCAGTTCAGCAATCAGCCCTAAATGAACAGTAAGATAGGCCTAAAGATAGAACTAAATCATCAATCAAGTATCAGGGTGAATCGGTTTGGAATTTCAGTGTGCTGTAATACAAATAGCACAAGAACACAAATTAAGAATGATGTGATGCAAAGTTTAACAAGGTGGAATAAATAGGGAAAGGTTTTGGTGTCTCTGCTTGTTCTATTTCCTTCATGGCCTGCTCTTGTTTTCTTGCTTTTTCCAGAAACCTCACTCTGGCTTTCAGTTGTCTTTATCTCTAATGCTGAGATGTTGGATCATTTGAGTTCTGATTTAAATAAAGGTTGGCTGGTTAAAAGTTGCTCAGCAGTTCTTTGATCTCAGAAATCCTTATCTGCTATATGTTTGGAGCTCAAAAGTTTTTTGCATATTATTTCTGACTCTCTGAGGCAGCTCTTAGGTGTTCTGATTCATCATCTAAGAACTGGCTGAGTGTAAAATCAGTTAACAGGGTCCTCCAGAGATATCGTGGGATAAGCTTCCTAGTCTGCAATGCAAGGCATACTTCAGTTACTATGAATACAGCTATCCCAACCAGGGAAAGGCAAAAATATACTTTTTTACTCTGTGTTTACTTGACTGCAGAATGAAATAAACCATTCATGACATTTCCAAGACCAAAAATCTAAAAAGCCCTTTCTTTAAATTCTTTTCCTAATTATCCTCTAATATTTAGACACACTTCTACCCCTATTTGCTTAAGCTGACTATTCTCTAACAATCCTGACACCCACTTCTGATTGTTCTGTCCAGATTAATGTGATCAGTAAATTTCTGAAATCTGAAACCCAAATAAATAAACCTCTAAAACCCAGCTTTTCCAGCTGTACCTAGAGTTCATTCAGACCCAGACATTGCTTTGTTATTTATATTGCTTAAATTTGTTTTTGTGCAGTTATCATTTTAACCTGCATTATGGGACCTAATTACCTCTATATTAGCAACTTTGGTTAACTATAGTAAAACCAATGGAGTGTTGTAGTTGCTATTCCTAAAAAAACCCAATATTTTGATTTGGGCTCAGTATCTTCCACAAAGTATTCCTCATCTACCAACTCTGCAAGCTACGGCATCTCACCCTTAAGAACAAAATGCAGCAATACTTCTTGGTCACATGCTTCAAACAGGACATGTGCCACATTTTGAAGTATGACTGTACGAACAGTGGCAAACCACTTCCATATTAATGTCAAAGGAACTACATAGATGTGTCCAGGAAGCCACTAGGAGTCAAGCTTGACTCAAAAGAAGCCTTTGCTAATGTACTTCGGAGAGAAATCCCTACCAAATGTGAAACAAAGTAAATTTCTGTATAATGATAACTAATTATGTGCTCTCAAGTCAATGTGAATGCTTATAACTCAGTGATTAAAGACCCTGAGCTTGTTAGCTAGAAAACTGACAACTCAGCTTTGAGACCTGAGCGCCATGTGATGGGGTGAGCTCCCATTACTTGCCTCAACTTCTGCCCACTTAGCAGTTTGAAAGCATGCAAATGTGAGTAGATAAATAGGTGCCACTTTGGTGGGAAAGTAAGAGTTCTGTGTGGCTCAGCATATAATCATTCTGGCCACATGACCACAGAAATGTCTTCAGACAATGCTGGCTCCCTCAGCTAAGAAACAAAGATGGAAACTGCCCCTTAGAGTTGGACATGACTGGACAGGGGAAACCTGTATCTTTTTTTAGTGGTTATATGGACCTTGTCCAAGTTAACCCTTCAGGTTTTCCTGTGGCATATCCATCACCACTTTAATCAAGACCATTATCCTTGGTGCTGGTCAGCCTCTTTTTTATGTTATTTGTTTCCATTATGGATTTTTCAAGGGTCCTGGGTCTTCACATAATATGTCCAAAATATAGTATTTTAAATTTGATAAATTTTTCCCTTGATGAGAAACCTGGGCTGAAAGTATGTAACCTGTTATTTGAGACCATACTATCTCAATTATATTTATCCCCAAGAGAAAAAAGCAGCTGGGAAATTAGCATTGCAAATAAGATACAAAAGATACTCCCAGAGGGGAAAATGAGAGCCCATGAGTTACCTCAGGTGAGTAATATTGCCTCATATTTTTGCATCCTTATTTGCATGACTTTCAGAGTTTTGGTTAATCTGACTAAAGTCTATCAAATTCAGTGTGATGCAGGAGAGGCAATATTAGATGTTCCTAGGAAACCTACAGGCTCACTTCTAATTGGGAAAGCAGAAGATAAATACCTGAAAAATTACATCACAATACAAAGATATTTATATTGTGATGATTTAGTTAGTATAGTTAAGGCCTTTAGTAAGACTGGCCCTTATGAACTTGTCTTTAAGCTACCTAAAGCTGGGTAAAACCTATTCCAGACAACAGTTCAATTTAAGGACAAGGATAGATTTGGCCATAACCTGGGATCTCTAAGATCACAGTGTCTTTTGGCAATATTATAAGTCAACTGTAGCTCAAATAAAAATGATTTATTTCACTAGTCTTGAGGACTGGTTGATTTCATTAGATCCTTCCATGGTCTAATGACTGATGTATAATCAGAGGTTTTCTTTATCATTTTCATATATACCACAGGGAATAATTATGGTGCCATATATAAAAGATGGATGTTAAAATACATCTATCACAATTGCATTGTTAATAGTGTGATTATTAAGAATGTAAAATTATCATGAGATCATATGGCAGAAACTTGTTATTGTCATTGAGTGAAAGCTAGAAACAAAACCATTGTTTTATTTTCCAATAAAAATAATCCACAAAACGTTTTCTGTATGTGGGCAGCTACTGAAAGCTACACCCAAGCAGTCACATTTTAAAAGAGAGTTGACATGGAGAAAATTTGTATTTGAAAAGGTTGTATCAGGTTTGTCAGAATATCAAAGACCAAGAATATTATCATTTTAAAAAGATAATTTGACAATCTTTATTAACAGTGACATAGCAAAAGATGTCAATAAAACCTTTTCTAATTTGCAAGATTTTATAAATGTAAATAGCAAAAAAAAATATCTATGAACAATTTAAAATACTTGTACAACCTACCCATCTGGACCAAAAGTCTGTAAATCAGCCAGGACTTCTAGTGATTGACACACAATTCTAAATAGCTATTATTTTCTCATTTCTTAAAAACAAAATTGAACAATTAATCTAGATAAGTGGAAAAATGTATTCTTACATATCATTATAAAGATGCCAACATTTATTTTCTGAGTATGAAAGGGATTGCAAAGTCCACAAAATGGGTTTCAACACTTGAGCAAAACCGTCTACAAGTAAAGAATTAAAAATACTAGAAGTCAACTGAAGTTACCATATGCTTTCTTTCAAGAAATTCAAGATGGCTTGAAGAATGTAAGGCCAATACCAATTGATTATAATTGGTTATTAATCATCAGGCTCTCTAGATGCAGCTAAAGTAACTGAACCTTAAACATGACCTTCATGATTGATAGTTATTAATAAAGTTCCACACATTGTTTTAGAAAGTCAGGGTTTTGTTATACAAAGGGAGTGGAGCTTTACCTCTAAGACTGAAAGGGATAAATAGGATTCTTAAAGGTTAAAGAATGCAGTCAGTTGCTCAAACTCTTGAAGCTTAATACCTTTGGCTATTCAAAAAGCTAATTAAAATCCAGCTGGAACAAAGTCAATAGACAGTATTTCAAAGGAAAACACATCACAATAGAATGTGTAATTGGTGATGATTGGAGCAGTTCATAGCAGATTGAGCATTCAGAGGTTTAAGAATAAGTGCTTTAGAGAAAAATTTACATATTTTGTGCACTTAAAGTATAGATCAGATTTTCCCACCAGCTGCCACCCACATTTGTTGGTTACAACTCCCATCATACAACTTGGCTGCTTATGTACATGAACTACAGTCCAACACATCTGCAGCATGACATAAATGTCAAAAGAAGTGTAGGCAGTTGGCAAATTAAAAAATGGAAAATCTCTTCTTTAGCACTACAGTTGCTATGACTAATACATACTTTAGAAATTATGTGGTCAGTGTGCTTCTTTTTGCACCTTTGATACCATTTACTCAAGAGAAAATTAAGTCTGAATTTAAGATGACTCTCCTCCAACAAATATTTAGCAGGATGAGCATTAGATCCTCCTGTGCATCTAGCATATCGGGCTACTTCAGCATTTTTGGTTTGGGACGAGTACTTCAGCATCTTCCTGTGTGATGTTTACAGTGTTTAAGCCTTCCATGAACATTTTTACCATGTATTACAAGGACCTCCTCTTGGCCATTTGGGGGTGTCCCTCTCATTGCCATCTTGGGAATTCAATTATTCTCCATGTGGAGTAGTTGGCTGTAGTTGAATCATAGTCCTGTGGGATATAAATTACTGCTGGTGTTGTTGTTTGGATGGCTTCTTATGATGTCTGGTTTTGGGTTGATTTGATCGGCTGTGTGTGATGTGGTCTGATTTCTTGTGATCTGTTATAACTTTATTTGAAGCATGGCTGTGCATTGGTCTTTAAATGCTGCCTTTGGGATTGCAATAGATGTTGTTCTTTCATACTAAGTGGTTGGTAAATTGAGTCAATGTCAATGTGTTTGTTTATTGATTTATTGGTGGAAAACCAGGCTTCCAGGAATTCCCTTTCTCTTCTTGACTTCACCTGGGTTACAGCTGTGGTTCCAGTTAGATTGAATTTGTGTTCTTTTGAGTCTTCATGGATGGACATGAAAGAGAGAGGGTCATGTCTCTTGATGGCCAGGAAGTGTTCGTGCAGTCTGGTTGATAGTTTTCTTCCTATGTGGCCAACATAGTTCTTCAAGCAGTTGCTGCATTGGATCCAATGTGTGATGCCTGATCTTTAGTTTGTTTCAGTCTGCCTTTTCGGTTTTGACAGGATCTGTCTGAATGTTGAAGTTGGTTTGTGGGCTATTGTGAGGTCGTGTTGACACAGCAATCTTTCCCTCATTTCTGAAACTTTTTGCATGTAGGGGATTGTAATATGTCTGGTCGTTGTTCTTTTTGTGGTGGTGGTTGTGTTGCTTTGCGTGTTTGTGTTCTTTGTATGTAGACATCTCCGGATGATGCCTTCATTAGTATATTTTCAGTTAAACAATTCTCCTCCTCTAAAGATAAATCACTGAGGGAGGGAAAACAATGTTCCTTTTGGACAAACCAAATATTTTACGTATCATTACAGCTTAGTAAATTAACCATTTATTTAGTAACACTCACATGAATTGTTATTCTGCTGACTAATCTTGTGCTAGGAATAAAGTGTTTGTTAATCCTGTACAGGACAAATGTGACTAGTTATTTCAAGTCAGTTTTTTATATTGGGAATCAGATGGGCTAATCAAAAATCCATTGAATTCATTGTTGGCATACCAGCAATATTTATATGAGACACCATTTACAAACTGCAATATAGATAAATTATAAGATTAATAGACAATTCAGTTTTAACATCTGTATTTCATATGGATCCAATGACCATCTGTACATGATGTTTATGTTTATGTTTATTGAATTTATACCCCACCTCTCTTCCCCAGTCAAGGGGAACATGAGGCGGCTTACAATGTGATTAAAATACAATAAATACAATTTAAAATACAATAAAATACAACAAACAACATGAACATCATACACAATAAAAACAATCTCTAAGTTAAAACTACTAATACACAATCGTGCAACCTATCATACCACCATTCTTACAGGGGAGTTATTCAATTCCATGCCCGCTGGCAAAGCCAGGTCTTCAAGCCTTGTCAGAAGGCTAACAGACTCCGGATGGTTCGGATTTCGACAGTGAGCTGGTTCCAGGGGGCCGGTGCTGCCACAGAGAAGGCCTTCAACCATGTGCCCGCCAGCCAGCATTGCTTAGCTGACGGGACCCATAGGAGGCCAACTCTGTGGGATCGAACTGGGCTCTGGGAGGCATGTGGTGGCAACAGGCAGTCTTGAAGGTACCCTGCTCCTAAGCCATGAAGAACTTTAAAAGTTGTCACTAACACCTTAAATTGCACCCAGAAGACTATTGGGAGCCAGTGCAGCTCATGGAGGAGAGGTGTTATGCGGGTGCATCAAGATGTACCCTTAATCACTCGTGCGGCTGCATTCTGGACCAATTGGAGCTTCCGAGTGCTCTTCAAGGGTATCCCCATGTAGAGCGCATTGCAGTAATCTAATTGAGAGGTGACGAGGGCATGAGTGACTGTAAGGAGTGCCTCCTGGTCCAGGAAGGGGTGCAATTGGTACAACAGGTGAACCTGTGGGTAAGTTCCCCTGGCCACAGCTGCCAAATGATGTTCTAATTGCAGCTGCAGGTCCAGGAGAACTCCCAAGTTGTGCACCTATTCTGAGGGAGGTAATCCTCCCCAGCATTAACGATGGGCAATCAACTGGACCATGTGGAGGCAACATCCAAAGCCACTCAGTCTTGTCAGGGTTAAGTCTGACCCTAATGCTCCCCATCCAGATCCTCACAGCCTCTAGGCACCGGGACATCACCTCGACAGTATCACCAGTACTGGATGAACGAACACATATTAACCAGACAAGCAGATTTATAACAAAAGGTCTTCCTTTTGATCCAGATCACTCTTTAGCCCGTATATGAAATTGAGAGGTTAGGTACATTTTTCTCACATGTCCAGGAACAGGACACCTGAATGTCTAGTCAGGAAATCTGTGGGCAATTCATACTCTTTGACTCTACTCCCACTCTATCCAAATATATAAACTGGCCCTTCTAAGAAAGTATCTGCAGCAATAAAATGTATTCAAGGGTTTACTGTTTTATTAAGATTTTTTTCATGGCCTTCTGCATAAACGTCAAAATTTAAGTCAACAATGTGAGGTTTCACGTGCAAACATCTCCGCAATTTATTTATTTTATTTATTTATTTCATTTTATTCATTTTCATTTTATTAAATTTATACCCCGCCTCTCTTCACCCGAAGGGAACTCGAGGCGGCTAATTCTCTATGGGCCATCCATAGATCCCTCAAATCTCAGAGTAACACCCAGTTACTATCAATTTTTTAAAAAATTCAAAATCACATACATCTTATCAGATTATCACATATCTGTAATGCATTTGAATTACTGCAAAGTGCTCTACATGGGACTGCCCTTGAAAACCACGTGGAAAGTTCAGCTGGCTGAGTAGGCTGGCTGAGTGCCTACTCTGATATGTGCCTCTAGGTTTGTCCATGTAACAACTCTGCACTGGCATCCAGTTTCTTCCCAGGTGCAATTCAAGAGATGCTGATCATCACCGTTAAAGCCTTATATGGCACAAGACAGCAATCCCTCGCATTCCCAGCCAAATAATTTTACCTTGTGGTATGGTCAACTGCAGGACAGTCCTAAGCAAAGTGGATCAAGAGCATGATGCACTGTAAAAAAAATCTTTACTTCCATAATCCAAGCTGTTGTGCTGACAAATAGCCCCACATCGAAGATATATTCTCTGATTTTAATTCAAGTTTAAAGGCTCCATTTAATATATGGTAACTGTACTTCATATCTGACATTCAGAGTTTGTACTCCCTATTGCTGACATAACTTCAATATTAGCACAGCGTGATTTATAGCCATATTGCTTGAATAAAGATTCAAACAAACCTTTAGGGCTGCAACACAAGGAGAAACCATTTTGATGGATAAAAGCAGTGTATTCACAGGGAATTCATTCACAAAAAAGCTGCAATGCTAGATTTGAAATGAGTACTGTGTGCAGACAAAACAACAATCCCAAAGTGATGTTAATGAGAGATAAATTAAGAACTATATTTCAGTTAGCCTCAGAATTAATTCTTACATACTCCAATAACACATTACAATTAGTACTTCAATGTAGTCCTCTGTTTTTCTTTTTCTTTTTGATTCCAAGATAAGCTAATGGATATTTAAAGAATATTTAAATCAGAAGTATCCAATCCTGGCAACTTTTAAAACTTTTGGACTTCAACTCCCAGAATTCCCCAGCCAATATGAAGTCCGTGGATCTTAAAGTTGCTAAGGTTGGACACCCCTGATTTAAATATTTCCTCCTCAGCCATAATTAAAAAGAAAAGGAAAGATGGAAGACATTCCTTTCCAGATTGTAAGTCTCAAGTTTAAACACAAATCTTCTGATAAAAATGGCTTCCCCACCCCCCCACAACCCCATTTCCCTGACTTAACCTCAAAGACCAGGAGAGAGCAATTCTTCTCAGGATTATGACCTGAAAATTTTTAACCCCCCCTTTCCCATTAACTGTCATCCCAAGACAACCCTGAAACTATTCTCAGACAATATTTGTAATTTAAACACACATACACACACAAATAGAGGTGCAATGTAATGATTTAAGGCTAGCTAAATGCAACCAGGATGCCATCCAAATGTACCAGGTTCAATTCATGGAGTTTTCCAGCCAGCATAAAGAGTATGAAGAATTCTGGAAGTGGAAGTTCACAAATCCATAAGCCAGTGAGGTTATATTAGGTTTTATTCATTTACTATGTTTATAAGATGTCCCAATCAGCCAGAGCTCTGGACAACAAGCAATATAATCAGTACATATTTGGAAACACCTGTAGGTTCTGAACTGTTTACAAAGGCAGCTCCACATACAGTCAATCCTCTATTCACAAGCTCAATCATGACCAAAATTTAAGCAAAATGATTGATAAATGAATCTTAACCAGTAATCTATTGGCTGAAATTTTGCCTTCTACATTCCTGTTCTCTCAGGATTCAGCAAAAATCAATGGCGTAGGGCAGGCCAGCACAAAACGCAGCCTGTAGGGCAGCGGTCTCCAACCTTGGCAACTTTAAGACTTGTAGATTTCAACTCCCAGGGAGTTGAAGTCCACAAGTCTTAAAGTTGTCAAGGTTGGAAACCCCTGCTGTAGGGCACATTCAACCCAGCCAACAGCCTTCTATGGCCCATGGGTGTTTTTAAAACATCCAGTAAATTTATTCATCGTATGTCACCACTGCTAAGAAGGATTCACTGGCACCCTCAAAGAAATGTTACCTCCAATACCTCCAGGCCTCACCGACAGAACAGCTCAATCACTGTCATTGCTCCACTAACCACTGAATAGATTATTGGTAGCCAGCCATTATTTTCCAGTCTGTAATTATTTTTAATTTATTAACGTGACCCATTTCTCTCTATGAATTGTGCAAGCCTGGAAAGGCGCTTGTACATCAGATTTTTTAAAATAAATATACAGGTAGTCCTCAACCATAATTGAGCCCAAATTTTATGGCTAAGTGAATAATATTGTTAAGTGAGTTTTGCTGCATTTTATGATCTTTCTTGTCACCATTGTTAAGTGAATCATTGCAGTTGTTTAGTTAATAATCTGGTTGTGAGGTGAATCTAGCTCCCCCATTGACTTTGCTTGCCAGAAGATCACAAAAGGAGATCACATGACCACAGGATGCTGCAACCTTCATAAATATGAACCAGTTGCCAAGCATCTGAATTTTGATCATATGGCCATGGGGATGCTGCCACAGTTATAAATGTGAAAAATGGTCATAAATCACTTTTTTCAGTGCTGCTGTAACTTTGAACAGTCACTTACAATGAACTATTGTAAGTTGAGGACTACCTGTATTTACATCAGATTTTTAAAAGTTTTTTAAGTATTTTAACAACCACTTTAGTGTTTTTAAAACTAGAACTGATGTCCTTTTTGTCACTTTTATTATTCTGATTTATATGTTACATTTATGGCTATTATCTAACAATGTGTAGGAATGTCCTTGGGAAACAGGAGGAAGAGCCACATATTAGAGAACAATCATGCAAAAGGTATCTCAACCCACAGAAGGAAAGGGGGCACAAGAAGCACATCAGAAGAGATTCTCCCTAGTTTTCTGGGAAGTAAAAGGAGGAGAGAAATGCTTTTAGGTCTGTCAGGTTCTGTTACTGTAATGTTACAATAAAGGTAATGTTAGTATTCCTGGTTTCTGCTTCTTGTCTGGACTACCTTGAAGAGCTGACATATTACTGTTGTTGCTAACTTTACTTTCTTACTTTTTAGCTTTGTTTTTTTTTATAATATGCTTTAATAGATTTGTATACCATTAGAGAAGCATGGTTACTGGACAGTCTAAAATCACAATAAACCAACAAAGAAACAAACTAGGTTTCTCTACACCTCTAAAACAGGGGTGTCAAACTCGATCCCATCATGGTTTCTATCAGGATTCTGTTTGTCCTTGGGGGGCCGGGGTGGGCGTGACCTGGTCATCACGGCCAACTGAGCGGGGCTGAGATGGGCTGGGGTGGCACAGGCCGGTCCCTCACCATCTCTGGGACTGCCCCATGGGACAACTCTGGGCCAGTTGTGGGCCAGTTCCAGCCTGCAGGCTGTGTGTTTGACACCGCTGCTCTAGAACATAAGGATCATTCCACCTTATGAGTTAGTCAGACTAAGAAACAGATTTCACATATTTTATTGTTGCTGGGCAAAATAAGAGAATCTTGTAAGCTTGATAATTTTCCTCTATCCTCTTTATGCAAAAGAGAATCAAGGTGGGGTATCTTAAGTTTCTTTCTTATCCCTCTTCTTTTCCAGGGCCAAGTTGATGTTAACCATTCTTGAATTGTTTTTCCTGCAGGATCTTCTACAGGACTGAAGTTTGTGAATGGGACAATGTTATACTTCTTCCTGAAATTCTGTTATATGTTGTATTCTCCCAGTTAATGACTTGATTAGAGCCACTTTGCTTGATTTCAGCTGATTTCATCTCCTGCTTCCAACACATGGCACATTCTCTGAGAGCTCTTCATTTAGGCAACTCAGTCTCACTTTTATTACTGCATATCACTTTCAGTTCTGTCATGAAAGAGGTTGCTTGATTGATTGATTATGTGTCAGCAAGTCACTGTCAACTCTAAGGAACCATTTAGATGGATTTCTATCCATGATGATTTTTTTTCTAACTAGGGGTGGTATTTTAGGTTTTCCATGGTGCACTTATTACCATTATAACCCAGTCTATCCACTTTGCTGCTGGTCATTCTCTTCTTTGCTTTCCTCCTACCTTTCCCAGAATTAAAACTGCTTAAAATCTCAAGTCTTCATGTAATATGCCTGAAGCAGGATATTTTGAGCCTGGTAATTTGTTCCACAAGCAAGAACTCTGTGTTAGATCAGGGGTCCGCAAACCCTGGACTATACCTGCTACCAGGCTTTGAGCTGTTCCAAAGTGTTGAGCAAGCGTGTGTTCATCCCCACTTGTGTGAGCTGCATATGTGTTCCAGTTGCGCTAGCAGCAGGTTTGCATGCCCACCGCTCATGCAAATTGAGCTGTGCACATGCATTTGCCCACCACTCATGTGGAATCATCCCCTCTCCCCCTGACCCAGCCAGGCCACAAACCCAGAAAGTTAGGGGAACACTGTGTTAGTTGATCCATTTATTTGTTTTCTTGACTATTCAAAACATCAATACTCTTTTTATCCTTCAAAATCCAACTTTTGATTCCATAGAACATTACAGGAAACTCTGTGGCTTGCACAATTCTGTGCAGCATTTGAATATTCTTTCCAAGGCTTTTGTGGCTGTTCTGCCAAGTGCTACTCTACAACTTATTTCTTGACTGCTGTTGACAGTTGCTCCTAAATGCAAAAGCTATCCCCCAAATTCAATATCTTCACTGTTACCTCTCATGTGAAGAGAGGAGGAATATAAAGGTAATACATTCATACTGTATTACATATGTAAAAAACCTTTATGATAATGTTCATGGCTAGATATTTCTTACACTGTCTCAAGCACAGTGCTCAATTGAACACCTATCTGCATCATGCCATAAAAATGTCCCTTGTTTTTCCTGAGAACTAAGCACAGGAAATAGAAATAATGTCCAGGGATTATAATCTGTTTGCCAAACTGTTTCTTGGTGTAAAATGAATCATATGCCTAATATCTGTCCAACAACCACAATCATTTCCATGGAAAAGAAATTTGGATAAAAGTTAGGAACAGGATTATCTATGTGAAAGAGGCAGAATCAACATTAGAAACAACTCCTACTACCATTTCTCCTCAGAGCTAAGACAGTTCGTGGTCAAATAAATGTTTGCTTCCATTTATTTCATTTTATTATGAAACTGACAGTCATGGGGAAAATATAAATAATAAAACTTCATTCCAGCTTGTACGTGTTCATTAGTGTTTCCACTAGATAACAAACGTTTCATAGGACAGTTGCTTTCTCATGTTTCATCATACCAAAATTTATCTCTTCAGTTTCTGTCAAAAAGAACAGCTTTGGTATCTATGAGCTTCAAGTCTTCCTTGAATATCAGTGCCAAGGTTTTTACAGCCTTTTACATTATAGGTACAAGTAGCCCTCGACTTACAACCATTCGTTTAATGACCATTTGACAATGGCACTGAACAAAGTGACTTCTGACTGTTTTTCTCACTTACAATTGTTGTAGCATAGCATCCCCATGGTTACATGATCACAATTCAGATGCTTGACAACAATTTATGACAATCGCAGTATCCTGGGATCCCCTTTTGCAAGCTTCCGACAAGCCAAGTCAAGATTTACTTAACAACAGTGTTACTAACTTAACAATTGCAGTGATTCACTTGACAAGTGTGAGAAGAAAAGTCATAAAATGGGGTAAAACTCCTTAACTGTCTTGCATAGCAATGTACATTTTGGGCTCAATTGTAGGACAACCTGCAATTACATGTTGAAATTTTGAACAAAATGCATGCCTGAAAGTTTAGTCACCCATATCTCACAGGAACTCTTTACACATTCCATACACATTTCTATCAAGCTTCCACTTCTAAATTATAACATCTCTGCACTTCTCTGGTTCTGTTCATTGTTGGACATTTTCCCTTACAAAAAATGGGAAAGCCTAATGAAGGCTATCATGCTCACATGGAGCCTCAGTGGCAGAGTGGTTAAATGCAGCACTGAAATCTATCTCTGCTGACTTGTTCAGCAGATTGTCAGATCAAATCTCACCAGGTTCAAGGATGACTCAGCTTTCCATCCTTCTAAAGGTCGGTAGAATGAGGACCCAGATTGTTTGGGGGCAATATGCTGACTCTGCAACTGCTTGGG
>JANHGC010002178.1:16779-36700 GCA_027560395.1 Boaedon fuliginosus | reverse complement strand
TGGTAATGAAATCCGACTCCCTCCAATGCAGGGGAGAAAATGTATTTTTCTTTTTTCTTTTAATTTTTATGTCTATCCTTTAAAACATTAATAAAACTTGTTTTTTTTTTAAAAAAAGACTAGCATAGTATGAACGCTTTGCCGCTTTTATCGCTACTAAATAAGTTCCAATAAGGAGTCTTAGTAGTGTTTGGTCAGATTCAGCTTTCGTGGATCGCCAGCATGCTCTAGATGTCTCCTCCACTGCTTCATCCCCTGGAGCTGCTCAGTAAACCAAGGAGCCTTCCGATATCTGCGTATGGTGAGAGGTTGCAAAGGCACAACCTGATCCAGGGCCCTGGCCGTGGCACTATTCCAAGCCGTTAGCAGGACCTCTGCCGAGCTGTGGGCAATGGAATCAGGAATCTCCCCAAGCTCCTTTTGAAACCAATTGGGTCCATTAGGTTCCTGGGATGGAACCACCTAGTCAGTCCCTATGGCAGGGGGTGGTCGTCAGGAAATCCAAACTTAGTAGGGAGTGATCTGACCATGAATATCCCTCAATATCCCTTAGTAGGGAGTGATCTGACCATGAATAACCCCCAATTCCAGATCATGGCACCATTGTTCTGAGATAAAAACTAAGTTGAGTGTGTGCCCCCCCTATGAGTCAGACCCTGAATTAGTTGGGTCAGGTCCATGGAGGCCATGAATTCCTGGGTCACATCCAAGGTTTCACCAAAGGACAGCAAGTTGAAGTCCCCAAGCACCATCAGCCTGGGAGACTCAACAGCCAACTTGGCTACCGCCTCGAGCAGCAGAGGCAGAGCTGTTGCAACTCAACTGGGAGGCAGGTACGTCAGCAACAGGCTCTACTGAACCCCTAGGTCCAACTTTAAGAGGAGAAACTCACACCCGACAATCTTTGGAGCAGTGCCTTCCTGCTGATGGAGATCCTGACAAATAATAGCAGCCACCCCACCGCCCCTGCCCTGGGGTCGCGGCTGTTGCAACACTTGAAATCTGGTGGGGCACATTTCGGTGAGGGGGATGCCCCCCTCCTGCCCCAGCCAAGTCTCAGTTATACAAGCTAGGTCTGCCTTATGTTCCAATATTAGCTCCTAAACCAGTGGGGCCTTATTCACTACTGACCAAGCGTTCAAAATTTAGATGTCAAAAACTGGATCTTCAGGATCACCTTTTATATAATGTCCTTTGTTTGTCAATTTTATGATGCTGTGTCTTTCTCCAAAGTATTGTTTAGGAAATGTACTTGAAATGAAAAGAGATCTGCCAGAACAACAAACAAAGAACTCAATGGTAAAAAGGTATTTGTGGCTACACATGACTGACTCATTTTAATAACAGCTGCAAGAAGCTTAAGTGTATCTGTCTCTAAACCTGCTCATGAAATATTTTGTGGATATATATTGGTGAGCAAGAAATAGTACTTTCCTCCCAGTATGTTGGTAAGGTCAATGAATTGTCAGTGGGTCAGAGGAATTGCCTGACACAGAGATCCTCCATGTATGCACAAAGACCCTCAATTGAGCCAGAAACCTGTAATAGCACAGAAAGGCATTACCTGATGAGGACATGGATCTTTCAAGAGCAGTGTGTCAAACATTTTTAAAATGTTAAAATATGAATTTAAACCACAAAAATGTCAACTACCTATCTAACATTATTGAAACTTCTCTTCTTGCTCTGTTCTGGAAATAGCTAAACATTCTTAGATTGCTCTTCAGTAATAGTTTTTTTAAGAAATGTATATCATAAATGATGTCTAGATTAAGTACAGTTTTTGAGCAGGGTTTTTCTGCCCTCTTCAGATCAAAATGTCCTGAAGAATGATGTGCTAAGTATTGTTTAGGTTGACATTTATGGATGGTCAAAATGATGGGCCTCTGATATTGTCATGAATAAGCAAGTAAAAGAGACAATTGGATAGCATTTCATGCAGTTGAGCATAAACTCTCTGAGAAAAGATGATGAGTGTATTAAAGGAAAAAGCAGTTTTGTTCAACAATACATCTGTAGGGGTAAATTTGGAAAAGAATTAAATTTAAAAACCAAGGAAAGGATAGAGATAGTGGTCAACAGCAAAGCTATGAAGTATGATAGTTGACCCAGTTAACATTAAGAATACCTTAATTATCTTGTAACTAATAACTGCCTAAAGTCAAACTTTGAAGAAGTATGAGGGGGTGCTGAGATGTTCCTGGCTTTGCCCCCTTCCAATTGAAATAGAAAAATGGTGTGTGGGGGCATATTACAGCTTAATATCTTAGTATGTAACTATGCAAATATCAGGTCTTTGCGATTCTTAAAACTGTTTTTTCTTTTAGTGAGAAGCTGTGATGGCAGAGGCACAAGTAAGTTTCATGTCATTGGAGTTACAGTCTATCATGAAGTTTTTGTTTCTCCAGGGAAAGTCAGCAAAGGACATTTACACTGAGATGTCACAAACACTGGGGGAGAAGTGTCCTTCCCACAGTACTGTCAAAACCTGGATATCTCATTTCAAGACTGGGCATTTCATACACACACACACACACACACACACACACCAACTTCAACTGATCCGGCAACCTGCGATACTGTCCATGAGATGATTATTGAGGACTTGTGAATATCCACAAAAAAGATAGCTTGACATCTAATGGAAGTGTATTGGATTTGTTATCACCACTATCCTAGACATACGCAAGCTTTCAGTGAAATGGGTGCCAAAATGTTTGAACAGTGATCAGAAGAAAGAACGAGTTGAAGCATCCAAAGCCATTTTGGCCATTTTGAAAATGCACAATACTTTTTGGCTAGGTTAGTGACTGAGGATGAAACCTGGCTCTACTTCTATGATCCTAAAACTGAGGAACAGTCAAAGGAATAGTGCCACAGTGGGTCCCCTTGGCCAAAGAAGTTCTAAACCCAGAAATCAGCCAAAAAGGTCATGGCATCTGTTTTCTGGGACAAAGATGGTATTCTCTTGGTGGACTACCTATCTCAGGGCTCTAGTATCACCAGGCAGTATTATGTTAATCTCCTGGACCAGATGAAGGAGGCAATTAAGATGAAATGCCACAGATAGTTGACCAAAGGGATCCTTTTTTTTGCAGGGCAATGCACCTGTGCACACCTCCAATATTGTGGCTGCCAAATTGAACAGCCTGGGTTTCCAATTGGTTCACCATCCGCCCTATTCACTTGACCTTCCCCCTTTAGACTATTATCTGTTCCTCACTTTGAAGAAACACCTAAAGGGGCAACTTTGAGGACATTTCTAACGTTAAAGATGCTGCTGGGAGCTGGTTTGTGGCCCAGTCAAAGGACTTTTATATGAACGGTCTAGAAAAGCTGCAACTGCGCTGTACCAAGTGTATCAGTCTCGGGGGGGACTATGTTGAATAAAAGTGTTACTTCATAACTCTGGCTCTCTTCTTTCTGGGCAAAGGTTTTGTGGTCCAGCTTCCAATTGCCCTGAAAAAAGCAGATTATAAATTGGCAATAATTTAGAATTTTTAAAAAAAACATTCCAGTAAATAATCATTTTATACAAATAATCTAACCCTATGAAATATTCTGTAGTTTGCTCACCACATCTCAAAATCAAGAAGGATTAAAACAAGGACTATCCAAATAATCAGCTGGCTAGCATTTGCTGAGATTTGGGGTTAAAGTCCATGTAACAACTTGGTAGAAATTCTGAAAAATGCATAGAGCTGACAATTGCTGTGGAACAAGAAAAATAGCAAATGGACCAGCTTCTCATACTTCCTCTCTAGGAAGTATGTAGGTAATCCTGAGTTATCCACAAATGTTTCAGACAGTAGTTCCAATGAAGAAACGATAATACAGTGGTCTACAATGGGTTTGGGATTCTAAAGAGCTGATGGAATAGGCCATCTTTACCTAACCTACAGTTTGGCACCATGAAACCGTATATTTCCTTTTTTAAACACTTCTGGAAATTGCTTGTTGACTGTGATTTGGATATTAAGAACCTTCAGATTGTCTAGTGGCGTATCGAGTGAATCTCTTTTGATCCTTAGCGAAAGAAGTTTAATGGAAGTTTAAGGACTTAAAACTATTTTGAAATAAACAGCAAAAAAGTGGTTAGAATATTAATTTTAGAAAATGATAAATAGCTTTAAATGATTTGAAGTAACATTTTAAAATTAGTTACAAGAATATTTCCTGTGACAAAATATTGTTGTTTAGAAAAATGATTTTAAAATTAAGTATAAGATGTTGACTGGGGGAGAAAACTATATGATGAACTTTGAATGTTAAACATTAGAGGAAACTAGAAAGAACTAAAAATTATAGAAAAAACTAAAAAAATTATAATTACAGGAGACAAGACCAGTGATACAGAATATAACAATTTTCATTTGGGAACAGTACATGCAGAAATTATATTTTAAGATTATCCACTATCATGAAACTGGATGAGAGGTATGGAAAAGGAATATGCTCTACTGGGGAAGGCTGAGACTGGAATATTTTGGATACCTTTTTCACATTGGAATTATAAAAGAGAAATGTTAAAAGTTTTGAAGGACTTTCTGAGAAAATACAAAGACAATATGAAAAGAAATCAAGCTTCAAGACATTATTTAAAGGTATTAAATATCAAGATTATTTTTAAAAAAAGAGAAGGAATATAAATTGATTTGACAAGCTTAAAATATTTATGATGTTGTTTCTGGTAAGTCTTAATGGATTTTTGCTAACCAGGACTGATGAGGCATTAAAGATTTCTTTATAGATAAGAGATGAGATAGGTGAAGAAGATAACTTGTTGCATTTTTTAAGAAAGCAATGTTAAAAGGAAAAAATGGAATATATTAGTTTATCTGAGTAAGTTTAAAATACATGTTTTCTCTGGTAATTCTTAATGAATTTTTGCTGATTAGAATTAAATGATGAACCTTTAATAATTTGTTTATAAATAAGAGATGAGTTTTGGGAAGAAGGGAGCTTTTGTTGTAATATCAGATAAGTTACTGAAATTGTACTTGTTATGATGAAGGCAGAAGTTATTTATCTTCTTTCCTTACTATACGCTATATAGATTTTTAAAAAGTTTTTCTTTACACTTTTTTCTTCTCTTGACTCTTATATTTTTCATAGTTTCTATCAGTTTTTTTTATATTTGTAAAATTATTATAATAAAAAGATATGCCAGTTTTACTGTTGACAAACAAAATCAAGGCAGGGTTATTTTGAGTTGTTTTTTTTTTTTTGGCATGTTACTTGTTTTCCCAGGACTGTCTGCAAGACCCTCTTAATTTCTTCATTCATTTCCTTTGTCCAAGGTGAACAGTACATTCTTTTATAGACTAGCATTTAATGTGCTCAATCCCAAATCTCCAGCCTAAATGCCGAATCCTACACCTATCCTGACCCTGATATGCTACCCAAATATGTTTAGCAGCACAGATAAATATGGCTCAGCCCAATTCCTGGGTAAGCCAACTGGGTTTTCCACCTAGTATTTACTCTGCAGTGCCTCCCAGGCAAGGGAATTTTTTAAACAGACAGCCCACTTCACTTAGACACTTAACATCCCTACTTGAAAGAACAGCCCATTGGGACCTGAACTGCAGATTGTGCTATTTTCTCCTGGGCACTAATGTATATATTGTAAACAGAATCCGTTATATTGAACAGAATGAAATAGCCTGTAAAGATGACATATTTATCTGATTGTTGATTCTTTATATTACCACATACAGTACATATTTTATTGTTGTATTTTCTTTTATCTATTTATGCCGGAATTCGTTCCTGTATTTCATTTTTATTTATTTTATTGGTGTGTAGTAAGACTAATCGGTTAATAAATTGTCATGCTTATCTATCCATACATTAATCCCTTCCAACCATTCACTTCTCCCTCAGCCAGGTTATCAGAGACAATAAAAACTCTACCTATAACATGAACATATTTGAAAATATATCAGACCCTCCCTCCCATCTCTCACTCAGGGAGGGAGCAACAAGTGTGTCACCATTGCCCTTCAATACAAGGTGTACTTTTCGTTTTGTTGAAGTATAATGTTGAAGGGTCTGAGTGATTTAAAAAACTTATTTTTTCCCTGCCTCAAGTCAAAGTATCTTTCCTGTTCTTTAATTTGTTTATATAGCTTCTTGCCCAAAAGTAAAGACTTTTTTTTTCTGTACCATTGCTAGAGGTTCTTAAAAATTGTGGCCATTAAGGTAGAGGTGACAGTTGCAAACTGAATTTTGTAAAGTGTAAACTAGCTTCTCTGCCAAAAAGCAAAAACCACCCCACTTTACTTGCTGAATTGCATGGAGTTTTTTATGCTTAAGAAAAAGGAGTGGCTCAAGCTTCCTTTAGAATCTTGAAACATGTATTAGATATACCCACAATATTTATTTATTCCCTGTGTTATGAATTGATCAATAAATGTGTAACATAGTAAATAAATAATTATGTTTTTAAAATTAATGAGCTGGCCATATCTAGATATGCAGTTATCATCATCAATTTAGCCATTGCCTATTACTGCAGGATGAAGGCCTCTTCCTCATGTTTCCAACCAAAAAGGTACTAAGCTTGCTTTTGCCATTGGGCCTGCAATACTTGCTGGTGTCATCAATCCATCTTGTTCTGGGTTTCTTTTGTGGATGCTTTTTATCAAGTGGAATCTATTCAATGACTGCCTTGATCCACCTGCCACCAGTTCTTCTTAATATGTGACTTAGCTCTTTTTCAGGTTTATTTTTAAGTCAAATGGTTGTCTTGGTTTGTGCAGCTCTTGCATGTCTTTACAGTTCTTCTGGGTCTTGTGAGAAGAGAACAACATCATCTGCAAATCTTAAGTGACTTAAATAGGCACCATTGATTTTTACAATATTTTTACAATATTCAGTAATATGTGCTATTTTATAAATCAGACAGCAGATTACAAACCCTTGGCTCAGCCCTGATCTAGAAGCACCAAGGATACTTTTCTGAGAGCCGCTGAATTTACTTGGAAGTAATCATGTTTATGTTTCTGAGCCCCACAGAAATGCTTTCTGAGCATAAGCCTGGTTTAGCTTTTATTTCCTCTCCAGTTAGTTTTTCCATCTCTTCAATTCTTTCCCAGAAGCTATCCCTTGTCTTACTACTTTTCTTTACTTTTTTCATTAAATATTTGTTTATTTATTTATACTTTTCTATCAGAAGAAGTGAAGGGAAGGTTTATATTTGGTGAAGAGAGAAAATAGTTTGTGTATGTATATATGCAGAAGTGAGATCTATTACTTTAATAAATAGAGTGCCTTCCTTTACAGGCAATTAATTGGAATATGGCTTCTGGCCAGGATGCCTATAACGCATAAATATATAATTCACAATGTATATATTTATGATTAGGGGATCTGCAGTACTGATTCCCTATAGACTTGGCAATCTACTACAAATTTAGTGTAGACTTCCATGCTTTTTTGCCTATAACCATGAAATGGAGATATAAAGGGATAGGAGAAAAAAGATTAGTTGCTCTCTGGAAACTGGAATGCTATATGACATTTTCAGAGGCCTTCCACTTGATGTTTCCTTGGTGTGTGAAAGATTATGAAACCATAATCTATTGAAGCATGGCTTTAGAAGGGCAGCTAGTTTCTCATATGGTTTCTTATGAGAAATAAATAAATAAATAGCATGTCCACTTTTTAGGGATTTTTGCTTAAACATTCTATCATCCATTATACTGTACATACAAAGTATGAACATCCTTGCTGGTTATAGCAGGATCACCAGTGATTAGTGTATGATCTCGTCATATTTTGCAGCTAAAGAAGAGAATCATTTGGAATTTGAAATTACTACAACCCAAATCGAATATTGCAACTGCTCCATTTTACTACAATGGGCACCATGCATTTGCTTTTTGATGCAGAACTAATCCAATAAACTAATGAGTGGAACAGATGTTCCAAACTTTTAGGACAGGTGTAATCTTATGAACCATTTTGCCCTTTCTTTCCCAGGAGAAAAGGAAGCCTGGGCTGATAGCCAGGAATCTGTATTGTTTCCTCCAGGCGTATGCTCTGCCTCTTTCTATCTTCATTTCTTCCTTTATCATTAGTGTTGGTACGGGAGTTCGTTTTTCGTCAGGAAGCAATTCCAGCTTAGTTTATTTAAGATTATGTGTAGTTAGTGGTGATTAATGGAGGCAATTCAATCTTTCCATGCTAAGTTCATAACTACGGTTTTTAGCTGCACAAACATTTTGTAAAAAAGGAAGGATAAAATAGAATAATTACACCTTAATTAATATTTTTCTGAATTTCTATTAGGAATTGAGAAATAATAACTTCAGTTTTTCTTCATTTGAAAAGTTCTACATTCATTGAAAATAGTACCTTGATATGTAGCTTGTTATTTATTTATGATCTGGGAGTGCATTCATTCCTTTGCAAGCAAGATATATACAAGGAACAATATCTGTATCCCATCCATCCATCCATTTTAACCAGTTCTAGGTCTATCATACAGTGCTGGGCAACTTACAATAATTAAAAACAAATGAAACTATAAAACAAAAGTAAAATATAATTGCAGCAACCCCCAATAGATTAAAGTTGTCAAAATCTGCTAAATAGAAGATGGAAAAGTAGTATTGTAGAAAGTTTAGTGTTAAGCAAGAGAGGGATTATCTTCAGTTTAGAAATATGGCTGTTCCATAGAAGTGATATATATACTAGAGGTGTAAAATGGAGCATACTTTGCTACTCAGTTGTGTAGGATAGGCAGATTTTATTTGAAAATAACTAGATCCCAAGTCATAAATAGTTTTACTCAAGATTTTACTGAGCTAGTACAATGATCAGAAAAGCATTTTTGCCTTACTGAATAATTTTTTGCCAGCCACCCCACATGCCATGAGATTCTGTCCGAGGGGTGGAATTATACCGGTTTAGCAAGCGGTTTGTTTCACATGCGCACATTCCATTCACAAACAGCTGATGGGCGGCAGTCAAAACAGCTAATTGGGGGCAATTTCGCTGCAGTGCCATCATCTGGGATTCAAAAATGCTAGAATAAAGCACTGAATAGTGCAGGGCGGGTGGGTAAGGCCAGCTCCAAACCAGAAGAACCGGTTCGCCTGAACCAGCCAGAAGGGAACAAATGGTTTGCCCAGACCAGGGTGAACAGGTAGAAACCCACCTCTGTTCTGCCCCCTTTAAACCTTCTGAATTCTTCTCAAAGGCAGATGCAAGCAAAATGTTTTCCAGCAATTCAAACACAAGAAGATGAGAACATGAATTACTATAGTCAGCATATCCAATTCTAGGAATGATCACATCTGGTCATCAGGCAAAACTAGACAAAGCTTCATCTAGCCATGGTTTCTATCTCTTATTCTGCAAGATACATGGGTGTAAGACAACCTCCAGATCATAGATCTTCTACTTCTGAAGAAGCACAATGACATCTAGATGGAATTTCAAAAGAGCAAGTGATTTCTGACTAAGCAGACATTTGATCTGAAGTTCATCCTTAACTTGTTTGGACCATAGAAATACAGATGCTACCAAGCATATAGTTGTGCACTGTCAACCCAGCTTATTTTACCATTCGTCTGGCAACATTCATGCATTTTGCTTGGATGTCCTTAAGGGACAGATGCAAACCGAACTGGGACATTATTTGGAAGTGAATGTAGATGAATATGCCTTTTTTAACTACCTGTTTACATCTATAATAATCTTGCTATATAATGAACTTAAGTTATATTTTGTAGCTTTGCCTTAAAAGGCATAAAGGAAATATTTTAAGCATATAACTAAATACATTAGTAAAAGATTCAGTATATATTTGTTTTATGTTTTTTTTTTTAGCTATCCATAGATTGGTTTAAATATATATGACAAATAAATAAATGAATATATGCTAACATATATTTAACACTATAATAAAGGCAGAAGCCTATCTGGATTGGAATAGTTTTGTATAGTAAAATGTTTTGGTGAAATGCCATCACTTCTTTCTTATTTTTAAATAGAGCACAAAAAGCAGAACAAATGCAGTTATGATATTTACATATTTCTTTGTATTGCTTATTTACAATAAGAAATAATATTCATTTTAAGGTGTGGGTTTTTTAAAAAACTTGCATCATTATCATTATATTATGCTATGTTTTATATTCCTGGAACATTTATATATTGGTGCTTTCTCTTTGGAATATAACTAAAAGTATACAGCCTACACTCTGCATATTTTAAAGGGTTAGCAATGATTCATTCACGACTTATGTGGTATGTTTGCATATTTTACTGACTTATTTACATCATAGTGAAATTGTTGAAATGGAGCCAATTTTGTCACTTCCCCCATCTCCACCCCAAATATCTCTTGGATCGGTAGCATTTTAATACTTCATATTAATTAAATAAGAGATTCTCCTTTTAACAAATGGCTATTTGTTAGTATTTGCTGCTATGAAAGAGAGTTTTGAAATATCTCCCACTATGTTCACCTGGCAGGTGAAAAAATTATTTGAGAAACAAATTCTTTAAAATTCTAGTCTGCAGTGAGAATCTGTTTATCAGATCCAAGGACAAGTCAGAAGATTTATCAGTCATAGCTTAGAAAACCATGTATTTTTATTTAATTGCATTTATTCAAACTAGATATGGTCATAGATACTTCCTAGATATTTATATTTGTTTGGAAATTTTATTTTCCTTTATACCATTAAATTTAAGATAGGGAAACAATATAGAATAATACTGTAAATCAAATAGGTTATTTACCATTTGATCTGAAATTTTTGTCCAAATGCAGCTGTGTAAACGGTGGAGTGAATCATTATACCTTGGGGGAGGCCTAAATTTTGAAATGAAGCTAATAGTTACTTTGTAGAAAGCACCAAGTACAACTTCAGATAAGGCTGGGAAAGTTTCCTTTATGTAGCATGGGGATATTGCTGAATATTATATGTTAAAAGGAGTTGCTTGCTATATAAAAATGTAATAAATAAATAAATAAAAAATAAAGCAGTTTTACATGACATTATATGAATGTAGGGTTACCAGTAATCAAACAGGCAGGGAAAGACACACATAATTGGAAAGAAGGACAAGGAAGACACACTACTTAACTTTCTCGGCATCTGTAACAAACAATTACATTTAAAAATTCCAAAATTGCAAATCTAAATTTTGGATTTGCATGAATATAGAATTTTCTTTTCCAGCCTCAGAAGAACTGGGTTTTTTTTCCAATTGCAGGAATGTGTTACCCCAGTTTGGAGACAAATGTCTTCAGCCCTTCAGCATGTAACTGATTAGGATCTTGTAAATAGCAGGCAACAGTACAAGCAGCTGGAGGGTACTAATCAACTGGGGCTTAGTAACATGCAATTAGCACTTATTAGAAAAGTGCTAGAGGATGGAGGTACTCAAAAAGCCAAGCAATATTTGATTTTAAGGCTGTGCTGGAGGACATATCATCCTTTTGCCAGATGTCTGGTAACAACTGAAGTACCACCTAGTGTTTTTTTTCTTTTTCATTTGGGGGAAACAGAATTAGATTTTGCTTTGTGATTGTACTGCATCAGGTTCCACTTCCACCATACCTGCATCAATTCCAGATCATAGAATCAACCAATTCTTGATTTAACCATCTTTCCTCCTATCAAAAATTGGATAAGTTCGCTAAAGGTAAATTTATTTTTCACCTATTCTTCCTATATATTTATGCATGACAGGCTTTCCCCATGTTACTGTGGATTTGTTACTGGAGGTGATATGTTTTTCTGAGGGTTGTGTTCATGAAAACAGCAAACCCTGAAACATAATATACTGCAGTTATTAGCTCTAACATTATGTAGCTTTTCTATCAAGTCATATTTTGAATATTTATTAATGGAGCCTAACACATAATTGTCCAATTTACAAAGAAATGAATGCCTCTCTAGTAGAAACATTTGCATTAGAGTCTTTCCATCCCTGATATTGCAGAGGGAGAAAAAGATACATAGCAGATTGTCCATTATTTCTGTTGCTTTTCTGGCATTCAGTGGTTATGGGAGCACATGGAGAAAGTTTTGTACTCCTTTCTGAGAGATGTAATTAGTTAGTTCAAGTGTGATTGAAGGGAGCAGAAACCTACCTTCATCCCAATATTCTCTTAAACAATCTACTAATGACAGCTTGTCAATGTCCCATATATAGTTAGGTTTTTCCAGTCCATCGGAAAATGGGCAAAATTATATACAGAACTGTTTACTTATACCTAATTATTGCTTTAATATTTTTAAATCAGCAGAGTATTAATCTGAATAAAATATTCACCCATTTAAGATTAATGCTGCATGGTATTATGTGATGCTAACCCATTATGTTATTTGGAGAAAAGTGTTGTAATCTCAGTAATCTTATTATTTTTGTGCTAATTTGGGTACTGTCTTGAAATTGGATAAAATACCATCCCTCACAAATATTTAATTTTATCATCCGTGTGTCTGGGATTGAAATCAGGCTTCCATCCTGTTACTTATCTGGATTCTAATGTGTTTATTTTCCTATATTAGTTCTACTTTTCATGCTTCATAATTCAGCACTGAAGTTGGCGAGTTGAGGA
Source organism: Boaedon fuliginosus (assembly GCA_027560395.1). Taxonomy (NCBI): domain Eukaryota; kingdom Metazoa; phylum Chordata; class Lepidosauria; order Squamata; family Lamprophiidae; genus Boaedon; species Boaedon fuliginosus. The sequence continues at coordinate 24,111 of JANHGC010002178.1, read as the reverse complement.
AATATGTCTTTGATACTGCTGCAGCAATATCCAATGGCTGGTTAACATGCCATTTCCTTGAGCTCTTTGCTTATTATTACAAATGTTTATATACCATCTCATCCCAAAACTCTGGGTAGTTTCCAAAGTCACACTTAATACAAAACATAATATCCAGAATCTACCAAGCCAAAAGCAAAGATAGTACTTTTTTCAAGTGACCCACTAAATACTGATTGCTGGTTTCTGAATGATCTTCTGCTGGATCCAGGTTTTTCTAAAACATTGGATAAGTAATCTGTAGTGGTCTTTCTTGGTCAAAATATAGTAATGACCCTTCTTCATGGCTTCTTAACAATAGAAGAGGAACATAAAAAGTACCTTAATGAATGAAACTGACGATACCATTTTGCTGTCCCTTTCCTCAAATTTTTCCAGTATGAATGACTAGGCTTACTTGGGATTATAAGGGGATATTTTCAAATATGTAGAAGCATGTGTTTGGAAAAGATTTCTATAGAAATGCCCTTACCGGTTTTTTAGTAGCACTGTACGAATACAATGAATGGGATCATCTTACTTCCACCTCTATTGTTGCCTGAATAAGATTTATTTTATCTCATTTATACCCTGTCTTTCTTCGCCGACAGAGGGAACGCAAGGCAGCTAACAACAATTTAAAACAATACAATTTCATATTAAAATAGGGTTATAAAAATGTACAGTTACAATGGTTTTGAAAGAGACAATTATGTAGAAACCAACATTACGTGTGTCTTGTATGATCACAACAGGAAAAAGATAAATGTGGTGGAATTCACCTATTCTGTGACCTAAATAAAAAGTATAAATAAAACATCTGAAGGCAATCATCTATTTTTCATACTTATCTCAAAGGAACTGTAATTGTATCCATAGATGCTTTTGCTTAATTTATATCTATTTGTAGCTTCTATAATTTTATGTGGAATTGAATATTTAAAATTAACAGTGACATAATTTATATAAATTATTAAGTATTTCCTTTTCATCAAAGTTTTATACAATTTAACTGTTGAAAGCTTTTTTTTTTCATTCCATTTTCAACAACTTTTTGTAGCTTCTGCTTTAGTTGGGAAGCCTAAGAATAAGTGATGTAGTTATAAACCTTCCTATGTACCTGTAATGTTGCTTAAGGGAACATTCCATAGTTCAAAGTTATAATTTCTTAAGCACTATAAAGGATGCTTGTGAGAATATTACTTCAGAAAAACTGAAGATCTTAACTTACATACAGGTGATCACAGCTGGCAGCAATAATCTAGTACAAAAGCTTTTATACCAGGTAATTATGTAGTAACCAAGAGTTTAACTGATCACTTTCTAGGTTGCCCTCAGGACTAGTATCTTTCAGCAAAATTAGGAATACTGATTGAATATGAGTTAAATCAAAATTTAGTACTAGATATTTTCAAAAGGGCAGAGACTGATATATCTATATCAGTTAAATATTAAAGCAAATGAATACATGGGCATTTACATCAAACTTTCAGCAGCTTTTCAAAGATACAGTATACTGTATATGAAACTATCAATGCTTTAGATATGGATTTCTTTTTTTCCTAGACTAGTGGTGTCAATATGTCGGCCTGTGGCCGGATCCACCATGCACAGGCCATGCCCACCCCAGCTCTGTAAATAGAAAAAGTCACATGATGGCAATGTGATATGGTGGGTTTGACACATATCGCCTAGACTATTTAAAGATTGGTCAAGCTATATTTGACTAAAAAACTTGTTTGACTAAAAATATAATATAAATTAAATTAGTTTTAGCCAAATCATCCTTTTCCTGAAACAGACAATGATGGTATAGCTAAAACTAAGTTTAGGTTTACCTGGTCATTTTTGACACCTGACCTTAGAGAGGATTTCTGGATACAAGTATACCCTGAGACTAGAAAACAATTATATGGTGACTATAAGAAATCAACTCTCTCAGTATCTTATGATGTACAGCCTTTTAATTTGATTTACTTCCTGATACTTGGATACTATGTTCCTGGATTTCCTTGAAGCATTTCATATTTTTATCTTAAATTAAGAAATTATCCATGGCCTCATTCATACCACATTTCTCAGGTTCATATTTTAAATCAGGGTTTGGATTTATTAAGTACATCATTTGAAACTTCAGCCTTTCACCTCTTCTTTTGGGCTGACATGGTCTAGTGCATTTTATTTCAGCTTGTTTTTTCAGCTTGCATTTATCAGTTTTTCACAGCTGACAGTTTCTACAATTGAAATGCAGAGGTATCTGGTGAGAGCGTATGCTGCATGTAAAAAAGCTCCACAGAGTAGGAATGTGTAGTGGGCATAATTAAGTCATTGTGCAAGAGAGAGCAAAATGAGTTCTCAAGAATCTGAAAAAGAACTATTATCTTAATACACAAGTGTGACTATATTTTGTCATCCAGATGGTAGACAACAGAAGGTTTTATTTTTTCTGGCAAGCAGAAAACAGTGATTTGGGACTATCTCCAAATCTTATATTGTCACAGCTGATAGATTTACTAGATGGGCTTAATAAAGGCTCCTTTGTCATAATCTATCATCAGTTTTCATGACCTTGATGTTCTGCAGATGTGACATACTATAGATTCTGTAATTTACAATGGAAAATTTCCCACTGACTGGTAATTTTGGAAGTTTCAGTCTTGCAAATGGATAGTTCCAGACTAAAGAAAGCTAGCTTGTACTTTTACCAACTGGTGCAACAACTAATAATGTCAGGACATTGCAGGTGCTCAATTAATTTTCAATACTTATTTAAGTTCACTAAGCCTTCTTGTTACATATATCTATTTAAAAAATATATAAAAATTGTGTTACTTTTAAGCAAAACACATTGATTCCTATGTAGATTAAAAAAATAAAAATCTAGGTTGAGTACTTAATTCTTATTCCATCCATTTTTATTGCTCTACTTCTGAATGAAACTTTCCCAAAGTTAAATATAGCAAATCTTAAAGTTGAGGAAAATTTTACATATAGTGTTACATATATAGCATTAGGTTACATTAAAAATCTTACTATAATAGCCACAGCATTATTTTCATACTTGCAACAAAGCCTGAAAAAGATCGTCTTAAGAAATAGGAAAGAGGTATTGCACAAAGTCCTATGTGAGTTTCTGAATTTCTGTTGAAGTACACATAGTCCACACACACAAAAATACAACCATAATGCTATTCTTCTACATTTAAAATGACAATTAGATTTGTGCTAAATTAGGTTAGGCAGTTTACTTGGCATAGCTTTTAAGTCTAAAACTATTGAAATACTGTATTCCCCAAAATTTAAGATCCAGCACTATCTAGATATTCATTCTCCATTTACATTATGAATGCAATATACCTCTAAGAAGAAATTAGCATTTCCCAGAGGATTCATTCTTATACATTAATGTAAGCTGTAGAGAGATCAATTGGTTTGGCAGATGAATTAAAAATGCCAAGAACTTAAACAATACAAGCTTGGTTATCTAAAAATAATAAAAGTGGTTTGGATTAATGTTTGCTTTTGTTTATTAACTTTGCACCTTAGAGCTGCTTGTGTCTGGAAATAGGAAAGAAGGAATTATGATATACTTTTGTAGCATAGAAGGCATAAATGTTTATAGTGAATGTATAGTACATTCATAGAGTGTGATAACTTGTGGGCCTGCTTTGGAAGAAACAGCTGCTTGAATACCTGAAGATAAGGCTGTATGATTCCTTGATGACATGACATTGGGAATAAAACAGAAGTATACATGAAAAGCTTAATACAAGCTTAATACAAGCTTTCGTTCTTGTATTATTCTACCCAAAATGTATACATTTCCTTAGACTTTGACTGCTGGGAGTGATAATTAAATAATAAAAGTGCCTTTCAATATAATTCAACAGGAAGTTATATTACTATGAATACACAATGTAAAGCTGATTTGATCTGGAGCTGTGAACAACTGATAATCACACTTTTTTCTTTTGGGAAATAGTATTTTCTTTCTTGTCCTCATAATGATTTGAAATACTGTTTCTCTGATGAAAAAAGTATAATCTGGATCAGTTTCCTTCAGGTGCACAGCAGGCCTGGGATTTAGTTTGAAAGGGAAATATTTGTATATTAAAGAGTGAGCAGATCAGTGTCCTTTAAATTTAGCCTTTCTTTAACTACTGTTTGGATCTAATCCCCTTTCCCTCTTTGGATAGTTAGACAAGCCAGATTGGTCAATGGTTGAGTTTAGAAATGGTAGAAAGAACTGATTTTCCCCATGCTTGATATTCTCAGAACCATAACCAATGTGTAAGACTCTAAAGACGACTGAAAGACTCCACTTAAAAATAAAGATATCTTTTCTAGATTTTCCATTCCATCTTTATGTTATTTTTCTTCTTTCCAGGAATCTGAAATTCTTATTCATAGACATCATTTGGGGATGTAAGTCCTAGGACTAGATGTTTCCTACACCTGGTTGTTAGGTTTTAATGTAGTAATGAGAACAATCGTTTCTTTACATGCTGCTGAGGTAATCTAGGAATTTTTAAGCTCCAATGTATGAATCTTTTCATACTTTATGCTGGAATGCGTTAGATCATATGGATCATAAGGCATCTCTGACATGTGTTTAAACTCACAGTGATTTTGTGAAGAAGTAGTTTATTAACTCAATTGAAGGCCTTAATTTACAAGAACAAATTATTAACTTTTATCTCTATCTGAACCAAAATTTCCTTTCCAAAATTAGTTTGTAAAAAGCATATGGTAATGTTTTTCACTAATGACCATTTCTGGCTGAGAAGCTTAGAAGTTCCATTACTGGAAGGGACTTTATTAGACAAAGTTGTTTATAAATGAAAAACATTATCATAATTTAACCATTTGTTTTTATTCTAACATGAAAAACTGTTATTGTTCTGATTTTTTTTTACTGTAATAAATCAACCATTCACTGAAATTCTTGTAGATTAAATTGAATAGGCTGCTTAATGCAGTTTGGGGAGAGAAATTGCAGTTACATAACTGAATGCCTCACGGAATATGAAATATTGCTTGCCGCCTCGAGTTCCCCAGATGGGTGAAGAGAGGTGGGATATAAATCTAATAAAAAAAAAGTTATACTTGATTGGTTTGTATACCAAATAAATCCAACTAGAGATTTAGGAACATGGACAACTGCTAGTAAGTTTCAGTGTTTTGACAGGTAATAATATTTTTTTGGATACAAGATCTTAAAGAGATGATTGCAAAGACTATACTGATTTCCCTAAACTGTTCTGGATAGAAAAAAATGCAGTAATCAGAATTTCTGAGGATGATGATTTTTTAAAATGACCATTTCCTATGCATCCTTATTGGCATAATTTTCTTTTCCTGGCCTTTTAATCTGTTTTCTACTACATTCAGATTTCATAAACATGGGCTACTTTTTGCTAAACTGTTATGCCACCTGGAACATAGTTTGGTTGCAAAAACGGGACTCAGACTTGAATGTGACTCCTGATGCTAGGTGAAATATAACAGTGGCATAAGGGCTTGAAACTTTACCACAGCCAAGTTTTTGGTGGTTCATCAGTATCACTTTTATTAAGCATAATATTTATGATTTAGTACTGTAATATATAAATATTTCAGTTTGAAGTACAACTAATCATTTTTAGTTTTGGAAATGTACCTTCTGTGCCAAGTCTCTGATGTTCCACCAGATTCTCTCAGTACCAGTATTCTCATCTTCATGAATTAGAACTAATAATGGTAAGGCAAGAAGCAGGTTTGTTTTATTGAATGTCACTCTATTACTGTGCTTAGATAGTGGTTTTAGTGGCTAAATAAAATGCATGTCTTTTTGGTAAACATAATTGCTCCAGTATCTGCTGTATATCCTGCAAGGTTCTTGCCTGTGTGGAGTTTCATATCTCAGATCAACTTCACCGTCAGTAACATAAGAACACATTAAAATGTGTCTTGAAAATTCAGAAGTACATTTATTCAGAGGCTGTTCAACTGAGGTTTGAGCAGTTCCATTTGTCTCCAAATATTTTAAATAAAATCTACTTCTAAATCTAAATTTCTAAATCTATTTAAATTTAAAATATTTTCTGAATTATAATTGCATAATGTCCGAAATTATACTTGATAGCTGATGATTCCTCATTCTCTTCAAAGAAAACCTGAAAAAGTCTCCCCCCCCCCTTTTTTTTTTTGAGGGGGGGGGGGTAACGAGTCCAAAGGCATCAATGAAATTTTTATTGTGCTCCTTGAATCAGATTCAATATGCAAGCATTACATATTTAGACCATTACAGTGTATTTGATAATTCTGGTTATTATTGCTTTACTTTTTGGAATGAAGAAAACTATTCAAGAGGTCGAAAGAAAAATCTAGTCTGGTTCCAAGCCAGGCAAAAGATACTGGAAATAAATGGTGGCAGGCTGCAGGAAAGGAATTCTCTGTTTATTCAGTAGCCAGAAATTAGTGACAGCAGCATGTTTCTGGGGTGGCTGACAAAATGGGGTTGAGAGTAAGTGGGTTTTTATACATTCTTTGGGGCCTCGTGATTGAGATGCCTGTTCCTGTGTAAGAATATGTCTTTTAATATTTCAATGGCTGTTGCCAGATTCCTATGGAGTCATGTATGGGTCATGGTTGACTCTACAGGCAAGAGGGAAAGTCAAATCTTAGGTGTTTTGTTTGTCTGAGCTAATCTTATCAGTTTGGATTTCTTGCCTATTGTGTTGCTTATTTAAGGTTTCTGGCTGTTCTTTGCTTATGAATAGATTGGCCCAGTATTTCTAAATGGATACAAAATCTCTATTCCTAAAGACCAACCTCTTCAAGCTTCTGCTTGAGGCCGTTTTCCTATGGCAGGAAGACAGGAGTTGTTTTCTGCCTTTGTTTTTAATATTAAGAATAAATAATATTTTAATCTGAGGAGTGGGGGCTTCTGCAAAGGAAAAAGGGGATTTTTTAAAAATTCACAATAATGCTTTGGGGTCTTGCAAGATTCTTAGAAAATGAAAAAATGTGTTTAATTCACCTAACCATAAACCAGAGAGAAGCTGGTCCATCTAATTGTGATCATGAGGTAAAAGTGGGAAGAGGGAGGATATGATATTCATTATAAATATATAGACTAATTATACATATAGTACTAGCCATGATATAGTTTTCTTTTCATTTAGCTTGAGGTATTGTCCAAGGTAAGCTATCATGACCTTGTTAAACAAACCATGCTTAATTAATCCTGATTTAGTATTTATTTTATTTATTTATTTATTTATTTGATTTATATCCCGCCTCTCTTCACCCAATTTGGGGAACTCGAGGCGG
>JANHGC010002177.1:96881-110151 GCA_027560395.1 Boaedon fuliginosus | reverse complement strand
GTATAAGCCGAGGGTGACTTTTTCAGCATATTTTGGGTGCTGAAAAACTAGGCTTATACTCGAGTATATACAGTATTACTTTGACGTTTTTATCATCCTTCCAAGGACAATCAAGTACTAAAAAGTAATTGAGATTTCAGATGGGGATTACTAATGAGCCTGTTTTCTTGCCACGGGAACTTTGATACAATATCAGCTGTTGGTAAAATTCTGCTGCCTTTACTTGTTACTTCCATTTTATGTTTATTAAAAACATTAGACTGTATTTACCTAATAACACTGATTCTGAAAGTGAGTGTTCAACTGTCAAGATTAACATTTGCTTTGAATAGTATTGCACAAATTAAGAAGTATGAACAGGTCAGTGATTCTGCCCTATCTGACTTCCCTTATAAGGCCACTATTTACTACATTTTGATGCCTTCCACCATCATCTTAATGATGCTCCCCCAGCACTGCCTGCACGGACACTGCGCAAGGTAAATGTTTTGTCATATTTCAGAACCTTCTATCCAGTCAGTTAACGATATATCATTTCTTTTGGGGGAAGAGTGGCATATAAAATTAACACATTATTGAGATCTGTTCTCTGTCATATTGTATTACCCTAATATTGCTTAGATTAGAATTTTAAGTTATACCTGTTATACCTAGTTTTGGAGAGATTAAAAGCAAAAATCAGTATCACTAAGAGAAACATACTTGTAAGCTATATAAGAGTCTCCTGGATTATTTGAAAATAAATTGCTAAAAAGTGAAATATATCACCAAGATGTTCAAAAGGGAAAAAATAACATTCCTATTTGTTCTTTTATATAAGCTGTTCACCTTGAACGAGTTCATATAAATTATGTCCAATTTTTGCTCATGCTCCTGTGTGAGAGGATTAGTTGAAACTTTCCTCCTAGCTTAATAGGTAAACGAATTTTTGCTGCTGAGCTTGGCGTTCAAAATCAAGGGAGGTTATACACAATATATTCTAAACTTGGGTGAACATCTAAGACACCACTGACAAACAAGCCTTTTCTTAGCACATATTTTCATTTCCAGTTATTCAAGCATATTAATTAAAATAAATGAATTAAGTCCTTAGAAAGGAAATAGCCTGTTTATTATCTGTATTTTGTTGTCCAGAATTTTATTTCCCAAAAATTCCATCTTGACTTCACTTCAAATTACCACTCCACTGAGTTGACCTATAAATTCTTAAAGATTATTTTTCATCTCTACTCTTGTTTCAAATTTCTTTTAAATGATGCATTCACATAAGCAGCTATTGAGGCTGTTATGATAGCTCTAATATTTTTCCCAATTTTTTACTTTTTTTTTTAAATGTGTGAAATGTGATGACTTTTTCAGTTATTTCTGTAGGTTTTTTTTTTTTTGAGAAAACCTAAGAAATCATTGGTCTATTTTTTCCATAAACAGCCATTTCATTAGGTACAAAAATAGAAGTAAAAAAGAGTTTACTTTGTGTTTTGCCATAAATCTTCAATTTCATCCTTAATTCTTTGATCACTAATTCTACAGTATGAACACATGGTTTGTCTCAGATTTGTTTTGCAAATCCAGTTGTCTTTCTACTAGAACACTGAACAGTCTGCATTTCCATTAATCTCTTATTTTATGTATTTAATTAATTTAACTCTTCAATTAAAATCCTAATATTTCAAATAACTGACCCCTTATTCCATTTTAAACTTTCTTTCTCCTTATGTGCATCTATCTAGATGATAGTTAGAATCATCTTTATATTGTCTATGAAAAAATGGGGGAAACGTGTGTGCTGTTTTTGCTGTCTTTCATACATGTAAATGTTAATGTAATGTAAAGCACCTCCCAAGCCCATTCATTTGAAATTTTCCATACTTGAATAAAAGCTGAATGCTCTATTTTGTATGCAAATTGCATCCAGTTCACCAAGAAATTACCCTTAAAAACAAAAAGTCTTGCCTAGAAATGGAATTTAACTAAAATTCAGTTGCTTCATGTCAAATTATATGATATAGAAGAACGATTTATAGCAATGAAGAATTTGGATGTCCAAATGAAGATCCACATTCAGTCTTTAAACAATATTGAAAGGCTCTGAAACAGTCTATTTCTTTTATAACCATTCAGTCCTAAAACTAAATTCAGTCCATTTAACCAGAATAGTAAAATGTATTATGTAAAGTACTAAAACATGCGTGTTTTTTGGATATTTTGCTTGACCCAATTATAAAGACATTGTTCAGCTGTAGATATTGTGCATTTCATTCAATATTACCTAATTAAACTAGACGTTTTGTGATTTTTTTGGTTCACCAAAATATATACAGATTGGATAATCACAAACAGGTGTACCATTTTAGAAGCTTAGGGGAGGTGAGATATGCTTCTTTTTAATTGAGATAAAAATCAAGGATATCACTACCGTAAATTGAGCTGAGGAATAATATTCTTTAATCTATAGAAACTACATGAAACTCTTTATATGTTCTAATATGTGCACTGACTGTCTCTTTTGCTTTTCTTTTCCATTTAAATAGTCTCCTCTTCACCCAATACCTGCATCCCCCACAAGTCCCCAGTCTGGCCTGGATGGAAGCAATTCCACTCTTTCTGGTAGCGCTAGCAGTGGCGTTTCCTCACTAAGTGAAAGTAATTTTGGCCATTCCTCTGAGCCCCCTCCTCGAACAGACACCATGGATTCCGTCCCGAGCCAGACGTGGAACACTGATGAAGACTTAGAGACACCCTATCTCCCTGTCAGGTACAGTCTCTCAGAACCTGATGTTTTAGAAACTCTCAAAACCCAGCCATGCCGAAGCCACTCTGCTCCATCTGGAGTCATTCCTCAGGACACTATGGACCCTCCAGCTCTACCCCCTAAACCATATCATTCTCGTCACCCAAATGAAGAGGGGATGATTCTGGAAGAGGACGAAAAATATCGAGCACTGCATCGCAAAATTGCCCAACCAGCTACTGGTGCAAAAGAAGAGCAAGCAAGGGTGGCATGGGAGCATGGCATCAGTGAGCAGTAGGCAAAATTTTCAGAGTATAGTTTGTATGATCATTCCAGGTTTTAGAACCAGAACAGTGTGTGAAAAAGCAGAAGAGAAGTTGATTATTTTTCTTCTGCTCTGGGAGATTGACTGGAATCAGAGACTGAGCCAGCATGTAAAAAAACTGCTGCTTTCCTTTTTATTTAATTTTATACTTTCCAGGTTTTTAGTGGTTTGGGATTTGTTCTTTTTCCCATACTGGACGCTACATTCCTTCTACAATTTCAGATAACAGGAAGAATTGAACGACACAAGGGGAAGCGGCATGGGATTTTTACAAGCTTTCCTCTTGGTTTGAAGATGTGCACAAATCGAAGCAGTTGCACTAGGAATGTGTTTATTTGTTGTGTTAAATGGATTTGGAGATTCCATTAAATGTCAAGCCAGAAGGTGCAGTTTAAAGTTTTAAGTTCAGTGAATTCTGCTTTTGAAGATAACTGGATCTTTCAGGCTTCAGGCATATGAACTCTTTTGTGGTGATCTCCTTGCACTGCCTCAGGAATGCTGAAGCAATCTGACTTATGTTCGCTTGCTATTGCCTATTTTACATATTTCCTAGTTTGCTAGACTTTTTATTTCAATTTTTTTTCTCATCATGGTGTATTCAAACAACCTCTAGCCCATTTTTGCCCAGCTGTGCCTAAAGAAGCTTTTGGTCCCAGCATTCTATTCCTAAAAAAATAGTGTTCCTAAAAGCCAATTCGGGATTGCCAAAGGAATAACTATGACTCAGCAACTGGGAATCTGGTCTAGAATAAAATAAAAGGAAGATCTGAGTGCATACTTGATCTTTGCCTCAAACGACTTGTATCATGTTCCCGAAAGACTTTCAGATCACCAAAAAAATAAAAACCCTGTTCCAGTGGGTTAAGATAGAGGTATTAAAATTGTGACTGATTGAAAGACATTGACATCAGTGGTGGGATTCAATTTTTTTTACTACCGGTTCTGTGGGTGTGGCTTCGTGGGCGTGGCTATGCTGTCAGCCAATCAGAGGTGGTATTTGCTGGTGTCGGACAATCATAGGTGGTAATTGCCGGTTCTCTGAATCAATCAAAATTATCGCTACTGGTTCTCCGGAACCTGTCGGAACTGGCTGAAGACCACCTCTGATTGACATACAGAGAAAGGAGCTACTTAATTTGTATTCAAGAACTAGTTCTGCCAATTAATTTAACATGTTGCCATTATACATTTTCACCAAAGGAATCATGGTGCCATATATTATGCAGTAGTTGATAGCGTAACTAAACTTGGAAAAGTGTATGAAAATATATGAAAGGAATACACACATTAAGCAATATGGCAAACTTATAATGCAAAATAGTTTTATATTGATAATTGAAGAATTGTAATCAATGCTTCATTTTCTTATAATTCATTCCAGGTTCTTAAAATGGAAAATATAAAGGGAAAAGCTTTAAGATCCAGATTTGTTTTTGTTTTTTGCCCATCTTTGGAATGATAAACATTCAATTATTTTTACATTTTTCACAAGCACATTGTGAAAAATGTATAAATTGATGGCTGTACCACAAAAGTCTGAAATAAATTATGAATCACTTAAATACTTTAGGATCCTATTCACTATAATGGATTTACTCTGTGTTTCTCCCACAAAAGTCAATAATTAAGATGTCTATCCATTAATAGAACATGCAACATTGGTAGAATGGATTCTCCTTGTGCCCTTTATACTCTCAAAATGTACTCTTCTTTGAAGCAGACTTGAGGAATATAAAAGTGAAAAAGAATAGCCAATGTATGAATAAAGGTCTGCTTGTGAAATGTAAATAGAATCTAGGCGAAAAAATCAAATTTAAAATCTTCGTTTCTATAATCAGTGAATCATTATTTGTAAGGAAAAAAGGAAGCAAATCTAAAGACTAAGGGTAGAGTGTCCACAGCTTCCATGAATTTGCTTTTCATGGAAGTACAGGTAGTCCTCGACTTACAACCATTTGTTTAACAACCACTTGAAGTTATGACAGTGCTGAAAAAACTGACTATTAATTGGCCTTAGCACTTACAGCATCCACATGGTCATGTGATCAAAATTGGGCACTTGGCATCTAGCCTGTATTTACAATGGTTGCAGCATTTCAGTGTCACACGTTCATGATTTGTGACCTTCTCAAGGGTTTTCCACCAGCAAAATCAATGGGGGAAGCTGCGGTTTCACTTAATAAACGGAGCAAAAAAAAGGTAGTAAAATCATTGTGACTCGCTTAATGGTTGCACTGTTTAACAAGATATGGCAAAAGTAGTGAAAATCAGGAGTGACTCACTAATGATTGCATCAGCTAGTAATGGAAGCTTCTCTCCCAATTGTGGTCAAAAGTTGAGGGCTACCTGTAGTTGTTCAGTTACTTTCCTCAAGGTTTCTTCTGTGCAAAACACATTAAGCGAAGTGACATGAAAAAATGATTTTGTTTACAGTTACTTCTTAACTTAATCCCATTAGCAGCATGTTCCCATTGGTGCCCCCATCTACAAAAGCACAGTAGAAAATATAAGTTTCAAATTTTAGAACATCATACATCTAGGCATCCTAAATTTCACTCATCCAAAACTCCAGCAGGATTTTTGAAGCATATAATCATTCTGAAGTTTGAAGAGAGTGGCAGCACACTCCCAAGCATGTTTAAATAAAATATTTGTTTAAATTCACTGAGTCTTATTGTATAGTAAGTGATGGTTAGAGGATTGAATTCTGGATGTTAACTATATATATATATTCTTTTTATTTAGCTTGGATTTTTTTTAATGGGCCATATAATATTTAATAAATTTATATAGCTGACCATCTACTAATGGATTCTCTGGGTGGCAACAAAAGATAAAATGTAAATCACAAACCAGTTGAGGCCACTTAAAAACACTTTACCAGCACCTCCCCCAGACAGAAGTCAGGCTCCATTGATATTGTGGCCTGCGTGCCTAAAGGGAAAAGCCAGGATTTCACAGACTTCTAAAAACAAAAGGTTGAACTATTTCAATGTCCAGAGGGAGGTTATTCCACAGGAGAGGTGCCATAACAGAAAAGGCACACTTCCTAGGATCTACAGGTGACTGTTCCCACTGAGAAGATTTGGAACATGCCCATCTTTATGTATCTAGCGGAACAGGCAAAAACAAATGGAAATGCAAGTAACCTGGCTCCGTGCCTCGTAAATAAGGTTAACAACCAGTACCTTGAATTGCACTTGGAAGTCTACTGGGAACCAGTGAAGTTTACATAGCAGCATACTGTATTATGTCCACAACTGTATGTGCCACTGCATTGTGGACCAGTTGAAGCTTGCAAATGCTCTTCAAGGGCAGCCTCATATAGAACATGTTGCCATAAGTCTAAATAGGAGATAAATAAGAGCTTGAGCCAATAGGAGCCAATTTGGTGTAGTGAATAAAGAATCAGGCTAAAAACCAGGAGACTTGAGTTCTAGTTCTGCCTTGGGCCCAAAGTTAATTGGGTGATCTTGGCCCAGTCATTTTCTCTCAGCCTAGGAAAGAGGCAATTGCAAACCATTACTGAAAAAACTTGGCAAGGTAACTTCAGTGACATGTCCAGGAAATCTCCAAGATCTGGATACAATTGACCAGAAGAAAGGAAAATTGGGAGATTATTAGGGCACTGCCTCCCAGTCTAGGAACTGGCACAACTGATACAGGTCTCTACTCAAGGATCTTTTTCCCACAGCTGCTGTCTGTTCCTCAATCAGAAGTTGAGGACTACCAGACTATATACCGTGGGAATCCCATCCGGAATTAAGAAGGGAAGATCACTAATTTCAGGGGGCTTTAAAAGCCATAAGTAGTCAATCTCATCAGTTGAGAAAAAAAAACCTCTTCTCCACCAGACTCTCAGCATCCAGGTATTGACAGACTACCTCAACAGTATCAATTGGCTGGCCCGGTGCAGAGAGGTATAGCTGAGTATCCCCTTGACGGGGGAAGAGAGGCGGGGTATAAATCAAATTAAATAAATAAACTGAGTATCATCAGCATACTGATCATATTTGATTCAGTGCCAACAGATGATCTCACCCAGAGGTTTCATGTAGATGTTAAATAGGGTTTCAAAGACCAAGCACATTCATATTACCATCATCACCAAGTTCTGTGGAGAAAGGCCCATTTCAATATATTAATAAGAATTTTCAGGATCCATTTTTCAGTTTCTTTTATGATATTGGTCCGTGTCCACGCAGGTTTGTGATGGCTTTTTAAGAGAAGCATTGTGTATATATCTCTGCAAAGTATAAAATCAGATTTCCAGTATATTTTAAAAGATAAATGTGAAACTAAGCATTGTATAATCTGGAACTGGAAGATCACAAAATACAGGTAGTTCTCAATTTATGACCAAAATTGAGCCCAACATTTCTTTTACTAAGGGAAACATTTGTTAAGTGGGATTTGCCCCATGGTACTTTTCTTGTCAATTGTTATGAATCACTGCAGTTACTAAAGTAGCATGGTTGTTAAGTGAAACTGGTTTCCCCATTGACTTTGCTTGTCAGAAGGTTGCAAAAGGCGATCACATGACCCCGGGGCACTGAAACCATCATAAATATGAACCAGTTGCCAAGCATCTGAATTTTGACCATGTGACTGGGGATGCTATGATTGTCGTGTGAAAAACCCATCATAAGTCCCTTTTTTTCAGTGACATAACTTTTAACAGTCACTAAATGAACTGTTGTAAGTCGAAGACTACCTGTATATGGATAGAGGTCAGGCTCTTTATTAGATACCCTATGCTGTATTGCTAAAGTTGCTTATTAATTTTTCAGATTACCAAATAAGCATTATTGCATGGAATCTATGTGTTAAAGTGACTTTCTGTAAAAAGCATCTCTTTTTTTTGGATGCAGGTAGCTAATGGAAAATAATCTTTTTTATATTTTTGGACACAAAAATAGCACAATCATGCTGCCTTGAAAAAGGTATAAAGTGCTCCAAAATATGTTGCCTGGAAGAGAAAGTTCAAAGACATTAGTGGTTGGAAAATGGGATGAATTCATTCCATCTATTAGTAATAGAGAATATAGTTAAATTTTGTTATTATAGAGAAAAAAATCCTTCCCCAGGAAATATCCCCATAATAATTTTGACTCCCCATCCCACCCTTGTCCTCATTTTACTGTCAATGGAGACTAAATAATTTTCTATATGAGGAATAATGAGACTGCAGGAACTTTAGAAAGGGAGTATAATTTGCTTAATTTTCTCTGTATTATGTTTTATGTAGATATCTCACATGAATGCTATGTAGTTGTACAGGAAATTGAGCAAAAAATGTATAGATTGTGATGTCTGGTATTCTGCCCTGTAAATGTGTTTTTTAACCTATGCCAATCTTATTTAAACACACACACACACAATTAAACCAGTTCTCTTTTTGTGTATTCTTGTTCAGAAAACCTGTATTAATTGTAAGGAAAACAAACTAAAGGAAAAAAATGTACCAGAATCCTAAAGATATTTGGTTGTATATATTGTGATAGCATGTTTCCAGAATCAACAAATAAGTGATGTGAATTTTAGGTGTAAATATCTGATGTTTTGTTTTGGAAATTTTCTTTCCCCACTCAACTGCTGTGATGTGGAATTAAAGATTAATACTGATATTAAAAAGCATTGAGCAAATATATTTTCTGGATTAATGATGAAATATTTATTTAAATGGCCATGTAAATCATACCAGAGTCTGAATGTACTCAGAAAATTAAAAAATACTCTTTATATTCTTTATATATTAATCAATCAGCCCAAAAGAGAAAGATTCAAGCACCTCTCCACCCAGTGATCAGCACTCAGATCAGCACAGATTAACTCAAAGGTCAACTTCAGACTAACAATCAAGTGATACCTCAATCAAGAAACTGCCAAAGAGCCATTTACTGATGGCCCAATCCCTAAGAGCACCGCCACCCACCCAGACAGGCAAGAGAGCAGAATATAAACTGACAGCAAACAGCACTATTTACTAGCACTGACGATGTTACCTAGTTAGGGTAATGAAACGTTTGCAAGAAAACAAACATGCTCAGAGAGACCAAGGACCCCTCATTTCAACCCTAAGCTGCAAATATTCTTTAAAAATAGTAAAGCAGCATAAAAACTGATAAAGGAGTTTGGCTTCTGTACTCTGCATTGGCTCCTGTAATTGAACTGTATAGCCAGGTTTAAGATAGCGAAATTGTGGCAGACTAGAGTTGCTCGTTTACTGAAACACAGCAAAGACCTAGACCAGGGGTCTGCAACCTTAAATGCTCAAAGAGCCATTTGAATCCATTTCCCACAGAAAACACTCAGAGCCACAAAACCTGGATGCGTGTGGCCAACTCTGTCACTCCCACCCAGTCACGACTCCCCAGCCACACCTGCCCAGGTTTTGTGGCTCCCTGTGTTGTCTTTATTATGGGAAATGGGTCTCTCTCGCTGTCTCTTCTCTTTTTCTGTCTCTCTTCTCTCTCTCTATGTCTCTCTCTCTTCCCCCAGGGGAGGGGAGGAACCCCTGAACTGGTGCTGGATGGTGGGAATCTGACGTCCCAAGGGAGAGAAAGAGAGAACAGATGTGAAAGATCTAAGAACCCTTTTAAAAAACCCCAAGGAATGCATGTTTGTAAAGCAGCGCCCTTCCCAGCCATTCTTCATTCATGTGCAAGAGCAGGTTGCTGCAAGAATACGTGTTTTGGTATAAAAGACAACTCTTCCCCATTGAATGTGTGTGTGTGTGTTTGCACAAGAACAGAGAGAATGTTTGCTTTGCCAATGCAGGTGCAAAGCCACTTATCTGGGACAAATAGGGCACATGAACAGTTTTTATATGCCTGGCAAAGTCCAGTGGGCCAGGCACAGATAGAGGCAGATTGTTATACTTGTCCAGTACTCGGTCTCCAGGATGAGCCAATGTGTGAATGGAGTGACAGGAGCCCTAGCATCTCCAAAGCAGATCAGGTTCAGGGCAACCAAGGAGCGCATTGGCAACTATGGAGTCTCCCCCTTACAGCCAAGGCATGACCCCTGTGCTTGGTGGCCACAGGCCTGTTGCCTCCCCCGCCACAGGAGGCCGGGAGAAATGCTCATGTCTTGAATCTGTGCATGCCAGTTACTCTGGCACTACTGCTTTGCCCACCGAGGATGGCAGTCTAGCAGCATGCCGACCATCAGCTGGGAGGCAGGGCATCACAGCAACTGATATCTGGGAGGTGAGAGCGAGCTGCTGGAAGCGTCCATGAGACCCAGCAAGTACAGGGGCACTTTGCTTCTGCTCTGGAATATGGAGAGAGTGTCCATTCCCTGCCGTCACTCTTACCTTCTCAGGCTAGGTGAGGAGTGACTGGGAGGGGAGAGTGAGGGGTGG
The DNA here is from genome assembly GCA_027560395.1 of Boaedon fuliginosus. NCBI lineage: Eukaryota > Metazoa > Chordata > Lepidosauria > Squamata > Lamprophiidae > Boaedon > Boaedon fuliginosus. The sequence goes on along the minus strand of JANHGC010002177.1, from coordinate 99,729 downwards.
GGTCAGCCAGTGGTGGAATCACCTGACGGAGCTACAGCAGGGGGCAAAAGAGCTGCATGCGGCTTTACAGCCGCAGGTTGCCAACACCCGAACTAGACAATCTGAAAGATTACTGACCAGTATCACTTCTCTGCCACCTCTACAAGGTACTGGAATGGATATGTATGATTCTCAAACATATCTCAAAATTCATTGATGGAAAGTAGTTTTTAGACCTTAAGAGGCCAAATCCTAAATCTTAATGCAACATATTGAGGATGTTTTCAAAAGAAAACTAATTACTAGGATAGCTTTCATCAACTATAGTACATTACACTGTTAACCATAGGATATTGCTACACGTTGAATGATATCGCCAGAAATAATAAAGCTTACCAGGGTCTTTGGCAGCTTCCTTCAGAACTGACACTGAATGGTACAAATAGTAAGGACAGTAGATGGTGGATACAGACTGGCACAAGAAATGTGATGCACATTGTGCACATCAGCTTTGGCCTTGAGCATCTCTGCAGCAGAGTATGTGCTTCAGGGTAGGGCGCATCTGCACAAGCAAAACAAGTTGATATTGCCATCAATGAAGCAGTATATTTAATGCAAGTTGTCTCAAACCTACACCAATTGAGAAAATATATCCTCTCGTTGGTATTGTTCCACTTAAGATCAGGAGAGAAATAGCAGCAGATGCCAAGAGATCTAAGCAAGAGAATGACATCCTCTGAATGGGCATATACCCCACAGCCCACCAACTCAGATCTAGGAAGCTTTATAGCAACAACAAACATTCTTGAGAGTACGCAAGAACAAAAACAAATTGAAAAATGAAGGAAGGAGACCATCAAGCAAGAGAATTACATTAAAGGAGGATATGGCTGAAGGATTTGACCTCCCTTATACTTCTTGGGGGACCCAGAATAAGTTGAGAGTTGGAGTCCCTAAATGTAAAACCAATAGGCTCAAGTGGAGGCTCTTAGCAGATAACAACACACTATGTGACTGTAGAAGGATGCAAAACCTGGCCCATCTGCTGGTATGTCAGCTACTACCAGAAACATGCAGCAATAATGACTTATTTTTGATCAGCAACAAACCCAAAAAGGTGGCTTCCTTCTGTCAGTTAGGAGGAGGAGGAGGTTTATTTATATTACTTTAGCATTTTTTAAAATTTTCAACAACTTGGCATTATTCAGGAATATTGGAGATTAACATTTCAATTCATTCCCAAAACCACTTTATAAACACTAGGATTTTTAAAAAATAATAACCAGTACTATAGAATAAAAGGAGATGAAATAGAAACAAGTGTCTAGAAGAGTGCATAGCCATTAATAATGCAATAATAATTCCATTTTAGTATAGAAAGCAAAAGATCCTGCTACAATAAAATGAAACATTAATGTACTACTGAATAGCAGATGCAGAAAAATATAAATTCTGTAACTCCTTTTCTCTATTAAAAAATGAAAAATCTGGTCACAATTTTTGCCTGATCATCAATATCTGCATATTTCTATAAATTTTATTTCATTCTAGTTTCATCTTTTTATCATGTATAATGAATGTTGGAATGGTTTCACTGGAAGCTTTTCCAAGGCAGACAAATGAACAACTGAATGAGGCCTAGTTTTTCTTTTCTTTTTTAAGCATAGCCTTGCTCCTGAATTATTTTCATCCAATAGAGAATGGTGTCCTAAGCAATGCTTCACCATTGAGGGAACTATTGTTTTTCTACTAACTGTTCAAAGTCCCCAGCCCTGCTCTTAATGTGTCACTTCACTTGTTCTCTAAGGAGAACTACAGAAGTCTTTATAAAATTCTACTCATTTCCAAGGGAAAAAAGAGAAAACATGCATTTTTCCATACATATAATCCTACAGATTTTTTTACTTACTCTAAAATCAACAAGTTTCAACATACAGACTCTTTACTTAATCTAATATGTAATGAAACACAGCTGTAGCAACTTTTGGTCTAAACTCACATTTTTATACATTTTTAAACACAATAAACAAATGGCTCTTTGTGCATTTCCAGTTTTCATAAAACTTAAGTTTCTTAAAATGTAGTAAAACATGTAATTGAAATTGGCTAGCATGCTTTTGACATTTCAGTAATCTGGGTCAAGAGCTGATTAAGCAAGATGGGCCATCATATAAATCAACTAAAACCATGTTATAGAAGGCAATAACATCTTTCATCTCTCATGCCCAAAAGACCCAAGAATGGTTCTTGGTGTCTTTTATATTTCACGAATGAAGGCAAACAAAGCCAACTTTCTCACTCGAAAATTGAATTAAGAAATTTGTAATTCAATAAAATGAATTTATTTTATTTCCAGGAACTGTCAGTAGAAACAGGTCTGTGTGCAGAGGAGACAACATCCTGTGATTAAGTAAGGTTACAACTCAAAAGAGTTAAGGTTTTTTACATATAAAAAATTGCAGTTATGTAGCGGCAGGGTATCTTACAAGTTCCCTCCATTAAGGAAATCCACTTAGAAGGGCTTTTCTGTGTCTCCCTCCCGAGGAACATCTTCATGGAAATAAGACTTGATACTGTTCCAAAAGGCTCCAAAGACATGGTTTTGTCAGCAGGCTTGGGGATCCTAGGTTGATGTGGAATCCATCAATTACTATGATTGTTCTTCCTTGAGGGATGGGAAGGGGTTGGGTTTTATATTTTGAGTGTTATTTCTGTAATATATATGTTTTTTCTGTATATATATGTTTTCGTAAGTTTTCACGGGTATAGGTATGTAAGCATTTGCTTTTTCTGGTCTTTTCCCGTGTAGGTTTAATTTGAGTATTAATGCAACGTTTCGATGGAATCGCATCCATCATTTTCAAGCAAG
>JANHGC010002177.1:78874-91582 GCA_027560395.1 Boaedon fuliginosus | reverse complement strand
GGATTTGATCTGACAACCTGCTGAACAAGTCAGCAGAGACTGCAGTGCTGCATTTAACCACTGCGCCACCAAGGCGCTTAAAAAAATTGAGGACAATCTGCATGTATTTGAAATTGCAATTATTATTTTTTAAATCCAAGAAAGGATAATGCAACTGGTCTTATATGTTTTGTTTTAGCACTGGAAAAATCCCAAATGTCAATTGCTATAGCAATATCTACAACTGGTATAATATTTATATATTAGAAAGTATGCACTTTTCTTTCCTCTAACCAAGTCTTAAATTATTAAAGATATATTCTATTTTATAAGCACTATTTTAGACAACTATTCTTACTCTATAAAACATATTTCACTAATTAATTTTAAAAAAACATGTATTATTATATCCAAGAACATTAATTTCTGACCCAAAGACTACAATTTTCTACCAAAAAGTTTAATCATGTGATTCCTACAATAGTATCCAGATCGGAAATTTGTTGCTTCTTTTGGCTAAACAATAACCTATTTCTATGTTATGTTGTCCAAAATGTAGTCCAATTTAAAAAAAAAACTTAGCTTTGATTCAGTCCATCAGTGTCAATTATCTTTTTCCCTGCCATTCCCTTTTTTTTTAATGTCTCACATATAGGACTTTTATTTTTAGGAAGAACTCCTTGAATGTGGGAACTTTAACATACAGAAAACTGCAACTAAACCTTCTTAAATATACTGTATATACAGAGCACAATTTTTTAACAATAACTATGAAGGTATTATTAACTATTAAACATTACATGGAAAATATTAAGAGTCATATTATTTTCATTTTCAAATCTAAACTCCGCTTTTAAATATTTTATGGTACAGAGTATTCTACTGTATAAAAATGGGTACTTTAATCTATCTCTTATGTTAATTCGACTACAAAGAAAACAGAAAGATTTTCTTCTCTCTTTAACTAATTGCAATTTATTATTATATTCAAAACTGAAGACAAACCAAACATTAGTTTGTGTAACTAGTGCAACAATACTGTTAAAGGGGTCAGGAGAGTGTTAAAGTACAATTAACTGAACACAGAAAAGAAATTGTTTGAATCAACTGCTTCTGGCATTAATAGTTTTATGGACCTGAGAACATATGTAACAATAAATGAAACTTATTTATTTACTTCGTTTATTTCTGACTTTTTATTTAGGAGCTCATAGCTGTATATGTAGCACTCCCTCTTATTTCCTCCATAATATAACTCTGTGAAATAAGTTCGGCCGAAAAAAAATCTTTAGCAAAAGAGCTTCTGTTGCTACATGAATTTCTGTGGTAAACTGGAATCAAGATCTTTCTGCTCCAAAACCCAAACTGCTATTCCACATACCGTCCAAATCCTGGCACTGTCTGTAACTACTTCTGAATAAAATTCAAGCTTTTCTAGTTTCTTGTTTTATGTTAATCTCTAGTAAACAAATTCTCTCCCTGAAAATATATTCTTTCAGTTTAAACATAGTTTATCTCCTGCTTAAATGCTATTTACTCTTTCTGAATACAAATTTTATTCAAAAAGGTTGTTCTGAATATGTAAATGTAAAAAATTACCATTCTTTTTAGCTCCTTTTATGAATATTTGTATTTCCAAACCTTTATTGCCTACCTGAAATTTGAGATAATTTATTCTTTCATCTAAACTGCACAGAAATCCTGTATAAAAGTTATAATTGCTTTTACCTTTAAGAGCTTGGCCTCCAAATGCATTCCAACTCCTCATGGGTCATCCAAATATAATACAGACCTGACTATACATATCAGCAAACAGAAAGCAAGATTCTTAACCATGGGCTTCTACATAGACCCAGAAGACATGGATAGACAGAATAAAGGTAACACAGCAAATGATTTGTAATAGAGGCAAAATAGGAGTGAAGAGATAAAACATAGTTATTGCCATTCTATAGCTTAGCCGACTAAAACAGTAACCTGGTATCCACAAGTACAAATGTTGCATCTTACATTTATCCTGTTTGGATTCCATAAGTAACATTCAGTGTCTTCATTCAGTGTGAGATATTAGAGAATAACATGATCCATATTAGAACACATGCTTTGCCTGCAATATATATTCAAGTAAAAAAGGAATTTGGTAACAGAAATTACGCTGTGAAATTACGCTGTGAGCCAACAGAGAGCCACTACCAGTGAGTATAGATAACACTGAGCTGGATCGACAAACAATCCAGTTAATATAAAGAACTCCAATTTTTCTGAGCAAGGCAAACAATGTTTGCTCTAAGGCCAAGCTTTTATCAGTAAAAGAAATCAAAGGTATTTCAAAATAAATATCACCCTCTATTTTACTATGATTTAAAAACCACAGTATTTAAGGGGAAATTAAACATTTATCAGAAAAGACAGTTGTTCTTTGTTAGTGCTGAACAAGTGGTAGTTATGACAGGTCCTCATACTTATAAATGTCCTCATACAAATGTCGATTATGTCCCCACAGTCATGTGATTGACATTTGGGACTTTTTTTGTTGCCTTTCTACGAAGTCAATGGGTAAGCCTGCAGGAGGTTGCAAATGGTGACCACATGACACCTGGTTATTTGCTTAATGACAGCTAGCAGAAGCACCAGAATTTCCATCAATAAGCAGCACAGTCAGGTGATGTTGCTTAGCAACAGAAATTCCAGTCCCAATAGTCACTGTTAACTAGCTGTATTGAATACACTATTATATTTTATTTTTTATGACATGGTAAATTTGTATAGATCTTTTTAATAGTAATTAATTGCATGGAGCTTAAAAGAACTCCAGAGAGTTAGTTCTTAAAGGCTATTATTTGGGCTTTAAAATTAACTGTGCTTTGCCATATTCCCTAATGATTAAAAATCACTGATAAAATTGGTTGGAATCCTAAGAGGTATGCAGCTAAAATACTGTAAATATTTTGGATGCATTATGCAAAAGAAGTACTTTTTTTGAGAAAAATGATCCACTAACAGTTAATAAGTAATATCCATATTCAAACAGGCTGGAGAACAAGATGTCTAGTGAAATTTCATCATGTTATACCTACCGCGATGTACCCACCTGTCTTGATAATAATTGGCATGAACAGCCTTGAATGCTGCACACTGAAAATTATTATGAGCTAGAACAACCTGTTGCAAAACAAATAAAGCATATGTGTGCCATAATTTTTTTCCTCTCAAAAGGGAACTTTGATTCCTGTATATTTATGCGATTTCTCAAATATTTGCATTCCCAAGTGATTTATCTTTCTATAGTTTTAGCTGCCTTTTTATTCAAGCACATAAAAAGCCTAAATATTTATAACGAAGATATGCAGCTAATCCATTTTTTACACTAAAAATCATACTGCAATGGCCAAGGCAGTAAGGCTAGAGGAGACAGTCTGATTTTTTTCCCTCATCATTTTTACCATAGTTCCATAAAATATTTGTGATGCTCCAAAGAAAGAACTGGATGTTATTATAAGAGAAGATGTTCCATATAGCCACCTCATTTAGTAAATGACTTTTTGTTTCGGCTAATGAAGTCTTTACTCTATAGAATCAGACATGCATTCAAGGAAGAGCTGAGACCACTGAGCTGAGCCTGTGTGCCATGCTGGGAAATGTGTCATACTAAGAAGGAAGTAAAATGCCGAGTGGCTTTCCCACAATATTAAATAAGTTAGCTATCCCACAAAAAATACGTAGCTATTGCCCTATAAGCAGAGATTGCTGTTGCTTTCAGCTAGGCTTACATCCACGCTGCAATCACCAGAAGGGGCTGCAGGAAGTGGTCCAAAGGTAGGAGGAGGAGGAGGTGGCAATGATGAAAGCAGTATTGCATGACTCTCTCTTCCCCTTCTATGCAATCAAAGGGAAAGGAGCTGGTCTCTTGACAGCACATATTTCTTTCTCAGCACACTCAGCTATGATACTGTACAAACCAGGATGGAGAGATTCTATATATTTGGAAATTTCTATTCAGGGGGGAATACTAATTTAGTATTATACTACTAATAATAAAAGATGGATTACAACACAATAAAAAAACCTTCCCCAAGTTTATTAATGGTAAAAGACTGTGATCATATCCAGAAACAGGACTTTTCTGAGAGGAGAGGCACCGATAGCCATTTCTCATCCAGGGTAACCCAAATAGGAAACCCAAACCCAACAGACTGGTAAAAAGTTGCAGAATCAAACCTACAAGGAGAGGACAGAAAGGGCTGGGCAAGGGAAGATAACCTCACAGTGCATTGAATCAGTTTAGCTTAGTTTTCTATGTAATTTTGACATGCCCTTATGATGTGTAACTACAAAGATTGGATACAGTACACTTTTGTCTTCAGAAATCTTACCGTATGTAGCCCAAATGCAAAAGATTCAAAAGACATTACAGATCAACAGTAGAGATCTGCCAAAATTGCAACTGTTCATATAAAAATAACTTTCCCTAAAAGTTCCAAGGAATCATTCTGTCTTCCATTTGCAGAACAACTTTTTATCCCATTTCTAATTTTAGCCCTACCATTCAGAAATTCAGCCCTTGCAAATGCTGATGGCCTACATAGAACACAAGTCAGTATCCCTCTCCAAGATTGACTATGGATTGTAACTCACCACTCGCCACTGCCCATAGAGGAGATAAAAATATGGTCAGAAAAGCAAACACCAAGGCAGAAATGTATATCACCAGGAGGGCCAGCCTAAGCCCAGATCATACCGCAACCTTTTATTGCAACAGAGTTCACCAGGAAAAGATGTGTTGAGGAGGCAATATCCTGTCTTTCAGAATACTGGGGGAAAAAATATTAACATACTGAGAAAGGAGCCCTGCTGCCTAAAGAAAACATTGAACTTCATAACAGATGGAGTAATCAAAAAAGATTAGCAAGGAAAACTTTAGTGCTTGTTATTAGGGCTGAATCACAATCAACACCTACAAAAACTAAATGGCAAGCCAATGGCAATGGATAAAAATAATGTTTTTTAAATTTTAAATTAGTGAAATCCTGCCTAATGAATCTACCCTAGTAGATAAATCAGAAAATCAATTTGCAATGCTATTTCCTTGTTTTTCTCTTAAACTTTGCCATGACAATCCTTTAAGTTTATCTGTATAAACACCAATTTTTCTGCTGAAATAAAAATCATTATCCATGTAAATCACAAACACAGATCATGCAACAAAAATTGTGACACCACAGTGCATCAAGGACAGCAGCTGAGCATACACCTCCACTGTACATGTTATTTGCTGCAGCCCTAATAAACCCAAGGAGTAATAATCATTTTCAGATATCCTAATAGCTAACTACAGGTATGTCAGCAAAACAATGGAAACAAACAGCAGAATCTTAAAGCAAATTTGCACCATTCTTACTACTTAGCCAGGAACAATTTCACAGCCAAGCCTTCCCATTTCATGCTTGGCTACCTGAAGCAAAAGGACTGGAAGAATACCAAGAAATTCCACAAATCATCATCAGAGGACATCTTGTCTTATTCATATCCTTGACAGAATTATAAGCTGTATATTAGATGTACTGATTGACCAGTTTAATATATTTCTCTCTCTCCTTCCCTCCCTCTCTCTCACACACACACAAAATTAAGCACTCAATAAGTCAAAAGTTTCTAAAAGCCTGTCACCAGAAACAAGCCACTCGTCAGAACTCAAGGTATAATAGCTATAGTGTGAGGGTGGGGTGTACTGATAACTTAGGAGAGATTTTCAAATGTTTCAGCTAGATAGTTAGCCTTTAACTTCCAAAAGGGTATGCTGCGTCTCACCTGATCTTCTTCCTCATCCTCCTCATCTTCTGCCAAACGCTGCCTGCCCACTTCATAAAGCCTGCAAACAGTATCCATGTTCATGGCATCCATACTTCCCTGGTTCTACAAAAAGAACCATCAGCACAACACAGTAAATTAATTTTTCAGCCAAAGCTATTCATGAAGAAACACTGCATGATTGTTTTTCTTCAATGATAATGGTATATATATTTATCACTGGTCACCAGGAATAAAATTTACCTCAATAACAGCTAAATAACAATCCTTTGTGTCCGTACATAGATCAAAGATGTTTCTTTTTACATCAATGGTGGCTGGAAAAAAACACACACATATAACAAACTCAACAGGACACTGGAAAACCCCAGAACTGGGTAAGTAGACTTTAGGCTTGTGAGATCTGGTTTTATTTATCTTATCTACTGTATATCTAGAACCCCAAGGCCAACCCCCACACAAAAGGAGAGTCTTGGTGGGGAGGGAGACAGAAAAGACGAAACGGTGGTATAGGGTAGAAAATGTAATTCCTTGCTGCAATTGACCGGGGAAGAGAGACGGGATATAATTCTAATAAAATAAATAAAATAATAAAATAAATAAAATATACCAGAAAGGTATTTTTACACATACAGCTCTGAAATTATCTGAAATACCCCAGGATGCAATAGTTTTAGCTGGGGATCTACATTTTTTAGCCTCGAAGGGTGATAGAAAGCACGTCTATGATCATACCATGAAATAGTAATTTGCCGCCTCGAGTTCCCCCAGAAGGGGTGAAGAGAGGTGGGATATAAATCTAATAAATAATAATAATAATCTCCTATCAGTAGAGAAATGGTCAAAGAAGAAAAAAAAAGAGGTTTTGGCTCCCCTCCCTTTTTTTTAACTAAAGAGTTCAAAAAGTACAAAGGTTTAGAGGGCCAGATCAATTTTTTTAAAAAAACCCACAGTAATGCATTTAATCAGCATGACCTAGATTCTAGAAGTACTCTGAAATAGCAAAATGGAGGCTAGAGGAATCACATGCAGCTTGAAGGTCTCTAACTCATAAAGATACAATGTTCTCATTCCCCCTCATTTTATTTCAACAGCATGCGGGAGATTTTTACATATTATTTATTAAGTAATATCTTTGATTCCTCTACTAACAAATTTTGAACAGATTCTGAACTGTAGTAGTATACTGCACCAATAAAAATGTAGTATTTCAATTTTTCCCATGCAGTAGGAAAGGAATGATAGAGATTTCCCGTCTGCTTGTTATGATTTCTTTGAATATTTGGCCTTGGAAATTTGCCAAACATAATATACCTTTACTGAAGTTCTCCACTCTGAACAAATTTTGAATTTTTTTTATGCATTTGGCATTTTGTTCCCCCTATATTTTCTTCCTCTACTTTTACAGAAAAATCCCTTTTCGATGTTTAATTAAATTTACATTCTGGAAGAGATCATGATGGGAAACGTTTCCTAAAGAGCAACTGAAATCATAATTTCCCTCGGCTTACTTCAGTAGGAACAATTATAATCTTTACCAATTGGTTTGTAGTCTGTTGCATTGAATGTCCTGAAGGATGACCCAAAAGGACTTCGCATTCTCTCTTCCAGCAAATCATCTTCATCATCTGCTTGTAGCATAGCTGATCAAGAAAGAAAATATTTTTAGGGAATATAAGGAGAGGAAACACATGAAACAAAGAAGCTTTAGAAGTTTAAATGAATCTTTTTGTTTTTAAAAACATATTTGCTCCTACAATTGAATAAGATTAGCAAAAAATAAAAAAATATAGAGCCATACAACTGTACTATACTTTAAGTTAAAATTCTAAATTCCCTGCTAGCAAGTTATGATTCATTTTGTCTAATATTCAAAGAACACCAAATAAAGCAACAAAGCTAAACAGGGAGAAAAAGGCACTATTTTTAAAAAAAATATCAAGCAAGTTTCCAGAGAACTCCATATAAGCCATTCTTATGCAGTTGGTTGGCCATTGTAAGAACAGACTGCTGGCCAAAATAGGCTAGGAGTCCCATCAGCAGGGTACTGTTTATGTTAATCCTAGCTGATGACCTGGCCTTGTTTGGGTTTTTGTTTGTTTGTTTTTGAAAGAAAGTATATTTGTGCCAGAATGGTGCAAGCAGCTGAAGTCTCTTTCAGGCTGAATTGGAGTCTTGTAGAGTGCTCCCTCTCCCCCACTTGCCTCAGCTAAGTTCTGTTTGAAAAAAGTGGCATTTTTTAAAAGGGGCTGTCCAGCACATGCTCAGTAGAACTTTTTTGTGCTGGCGGGTCCCCTTTGCTAGGATTTTTGAGGGGGGGAAAGGGGGCAAAGAAGCCTATGACAACCCCCCCCCCCAGTGCTGATTCTGCAACCCTAAGGAAGGTATTGGGCGAGATGGGTCCAGGGGTGTGGGTTTGTACGGAGTACATACAAACCCACACCTCTGTTTTATATATATAATAAGATGTACAGGAACATAGAAAATTGTTTTAATGAATCAGAATTCTTCCCCCTTAACTCAGAAGTGCTGATCTTGACTGACAATTGCTCTCCAATTTTTCAGATTACAGCCTTTCCCAATCCTATGTGAAAATGCCAGCGACTGAGCTGACCCTAAGCCCCTTCTGAAGTCTACTGCCACTCAAGACCTTTTAAAAGTGTTTTCACTTGCCAAATCTTGGCAACACCCATTGTGCTGTTTGGTAAGTGCTAGAAAGCACTGGCGAAAAAAAATCTATAGCTCTGCTGATGCCATCACATGATGAAAATCAGTCATTACCTCCATACATAACTGTCCCAGTGTGGTTGAAAACAACACGGCATTGATCCAAAGCAGGCACTGTGTGCAACAAGTGGAAAGTCCGCAAATCCCACTGGAGAGATCGTTAAGGAAGACTCTGCCCTATAAATAAGGGACATTAGCAAAGGATCTCTCTCTCTCTCTCCTGATCCAATAACAGCCTCACACTCCCCATCATCTGCCCAGCCCTGAGATAGAATTTCTCTAACAATTATAGTAACATATCTCAATAATCCAATGAATCTATTTTCCTCAATTTGCATGGTACATCACAGAATAATACTGTTGAATCTACCCATCCCATTTCATTTCAGTTTGCAAAATCACTTAAAAGTTTTGAATTGACCTTGCATTAATTCCTCATGTACAGAATATCACAGATGTCTTTGGGATGAAGCCAGTGGTGGTATTCAATTTTTTTTACTACTGGTTCTGTGGGCGTGGCTATGCTGGTGGCCGTGGCTATGCTGTTGGCCAATCAGAGATGGTATTTGCCACTGTCGGCCAATCAGAGGTGATATTTTCTGGTTCTCTGAATCAATCAAAATGATCGCTACTGGTTCTCCAGAACCTGTTGGAATTGGCTGAATACCATCTCTGGATGAAGCACTGTTTTTTTCTATCATGGGTTACATTGTGTACTCTGTTAGGTGCTACATGCCTGTAGATAAGACCAGATTCTAAAGTTAGGAGAGTCATAATCGCTCTCACTTTTGTAATAATAATAAAGGCAAATCTTATGTTAGAGAATGTATAAAATATACTGAAAATACAACTCATAATAATTATTCTACAAAAAGTTATGGTTTAATTATATTTGAACTGAAAAATATTTTAGTCAAAGGAAATGCCAAAAGGATATTTTTATAATTCTACTGTTTTTCTACCACTCCTTTTTCCCCTCTTTAGCCAGACCCAAGACTATCAGGATAAAAAGAATTTGTCTTTCCAGAAATCTGGATTCATTACTGTGCTGGGCTTTCTCGTTTCTGCTATTCTACTGCATTCTGGCTTCTTCGCCCATCCACACCATATTCCTTAATGCTTGGCAGAAGCCATTATTTTCTAAATGGCTTCCATTTCTTCTTCCATTGTGCTTTTCTTATCTTTCCCCCAATTTTCTTGCTTTATTAATTTGCATAGCTACACATCTCATAAAAAGTGGCTCCTAAAAACCTGGCTGTAGTATGTTCATTTCTGTTCTACAGAATAGTACTATTTATACCTTCTGCTGAAACATTTAGCATTTAACATTTAGTCACTTTGAGCAGAAGGCTTCAATTGACTTGACAATAAGCAAGGCTAAAAAGTGTACCGGCCTACTGTTATTTCCACAATTAAGGATTTTTGTTCTCAGTTCTCACATGAAAGAAGATTGGATTTATCTTATGTGCTGCCTAGAGTCACATTATTTAAGTTGAGTGACCTGATTATAAATCTTGAAATTAAATAAACAATTAAGCAAGCTCTTCCTACCAACCTCTACTATTCCAACAGACTCTGAAATTAAGGTTAAAAAAGGATACAATTTCTGTGTTCACTATGACCTCCAATCCATTCGGGTGGAAAACGCCACTGATGGTCATATTGAATTTATCAAATTTATGAATAGCCTGTGCAGAGCGAATATCCCAGAGGACACCATCATTTAAGACAAGGTCATCTGTGGGGTTAAAGGTGGCACAATTCTTCTTGTAGTTGTTTGCAAGATCTGGGTTAAACAAAGTCAAGAGCTTGTTGCCAGTCTGAATATCATAGATCTTTTAGATGAAAAAGGAAAAAAGAAAATAACTTAGTTAACACCTGTCAAATTTTGTCCAAAAAGCACATGCAACCGTTTTCAAATCACTCACACTTTATGGATCCCCATCTCCCTTGTTTTCCTCATGCTGGCTGGGGAACTCTGAGAGTTAAAACCCATTCATCTTAAAAGTTGTTGAGACAAAGAAAGAATGATCTAGCAATCGTATTAGTTTTAAATTTTATTTCTGTCCTTTAGAGTTTACCTCAGACCATTTTGTGTCACATGGAAACCTCACAAATTCTCCGACCTCTGCTCCAAATAATTAATGGAAATGCTGGCCCAGAACATAACTCTGTCACCTAATAACCCAGGAGGAAAGCATGGCTGTTGCTCACTTCTCCTAGATTCACTCCTATGCCATAGAATATTCTGTGATACGAAGTGAAAACTGCTGAGGTGAAACTAAACTTTGATATTTGACTGCATGGGTCGCAATAGAAAAGTATTCTAGCTGATCTTAGTGGCAGTGGGTTCCATAATAATGCACAATGTAGTACATGGTGAAAAAGATTCACAAAACAAAAAGGGAAGAAGATAACATTCTGTCATAAATACTCAAGAACATTTAACAGTCTTATTCCCTTCTCTTAAAATTGTTGTTATAAAGTAATCTATTCATTTATATTCTGAGCATCTGGCTTTATTACTTTTACCTTTTTTGTCAGAATAGATTACATTCAGGATTCTTAGCTGCCACTTGCACTTAGCTGAAGCTCAGAATAAACATTTTAGCTTGCCACAAATGACCATATTATGAACCCAGATCAGATTACAATTGAAGGCTAACAGAAAGAATAGCAACCCAACAGAGAAAAATGTCTTTCTTAAATGTAAACATGCAGGAATAAGAACAAAAACATAAGGAAAAGTGCCAAGGTTTTAATCGATATATGCAGCATGGACTAAATGGGCTAGAACTGACTTGTACCAGGTAATAAGAAACAATTGTTACATTTTCTGGATTTTGTGAGAAAATTGAAAGCAATGCTAAATCACAATGCCTAGGATGCCAATCAGTTGTTTGACAGCTAGCAGTGCAACACAACTGCAGCAATGGAAACATAACTCTTCCTTTTCTTTTGCAGTGCAACTATGTCATCTCCTCTTTTTAAAAGAGGAAGAAAATTGGCAAAATTTACAACTATCATCTTCCACTCAAATCCTGCCTTCCTTCCTCTATTGAGAGTATCCCTTGAGTAGAATTTTCCTATAGAACTCTGGATTCAACATTCATCTTTATTTTCCCTAAGGTAAATTGCTAAAAAAACAGATTCTATAGTTTTGGTCTTGAAAACTTCCAATGTATTTATTTTACAATTAGGAAACATTTATTAATGTATAACCAGCTTTATTTTTAAGGAATAAATCCTCAAGAATGCATTCCAGTACGTGTTCCAGAAAACAGCCTTTGTAAATTATTAGGGCTGTAATTACAGATGTTCAAAAGTAGGATTGTGTCTTCAATAATATATTGCACGTTTTGATATTAAAGAATCTAATCCCACAAAAATATCTGATCTTTGGATCACTTCTGAGCTTATTTCTAATTCTCAAGTGATGCCAAAGTTTACTTAATATATTTTTCATTTAACACTATTTTTCTATTTGTTAAAAAAAAATATGGCAGTGATTACAGATTTTCATTGTATTGACAAAAGCCTAGTATTTATTAATTAAATTTATATACCATCAATCTCACTTTAACTGTTTCAAGCCATGAAGCAAGAACCTCGCTCTCTGCATTTTCAAGTGCTGTCTATAAGAAATGGATGTGGCTTGTAAGTAACTCTGTATTTCTTCTGAGATTCAATAACCAATACTTACATGGGCAATGTCCCCCTTGGTGCCAATGACCCTATCTTGAGAATGCTTACTGAACTCAACATAATGGTCATCTGTGAAGGAATGCCTGTGAGGAAAAAAATTCACATCATCAGCCAACTACAAAGAACAAAGCTTTCACTCAAAAATCTGTGCTTTTCTTTAGCACATTTGAATACATCTGCAATAGCAACAGCATTTAGGCTTATCGTATATACCCCTCAATAATGTTTTAAAGCAGATGTCCCCAACCTTTTTGACCGCAGGGACCACCAAATTCATAATTTTAAATCCCAGGGACCACCAGTATCAATCCAGCACGCTGCTCCCTAACCCTTCCTTCCCTCTCCTCTGATTTTTCCTTCCCCCTACCTCTGATTTCACCTTCTTTCCTCCTCCTCTGATTTTCCCTTCCTTCCCCCTCCTGATTTCACCTTCCTTCCTTCCTTCCTTCCTTCCTTCCTTCCTTCCTTCCTTCCTTCCTTCCTTCCTTC
>JANHGC010002177.1:67109-77216 GCA_027560395.1 Boaedon fuliginosus | reverse complement strand
CCCTATGTAGGATTGCTAAACAACCTGTACAATCACTTAACACCTGAAACCAGTCATGTAATATCTTACTTAAATATCTCTTCACTTAGCAACCAAGATTCCAGGTTCAATTATGATAAGTCAAGGACTACCTATACTTTAAGCAATTACTAAAAATTCCACCTGTCAATAAAATCAGGCTGTAACATCCAATCTCTGTTGTGCTATTAACACAATCTTTCCCAATCCCGGAGTTTTGCTTAATCTCCCAATCCTTCTGACAGAGAGAATACTATTATTAAAGCACATCTGACCTGAATATTCTCAGCCTTCTCCTTACCCTGGATGGTTCAAGGTGAGTGATAGCAGAGTTATGGCACTTGTAGCTGGCCTCCTCCTGCCCACTAAAGACATTGTAGAGTTTTAAGTGGCCTGTGCAGGTGCCCAACATCAGGAATCTCTCCCGTGCAGAAAATGCACAACACGTAAAGCCACTTTCATCTTCATTTGCTTCCCGGAACACAGAAATTGGACGGAACCTGGGATATGAAAGAGCAACTAAGTAAGAAAATTAATTTTCAGGAAGGGAAAAGGAGAAACAGGAGCAATGGCCAAACGTGACTGAAGTTGGGCAGCTGCATCTTAGTCTGCTAGGAGAAAAGACACGGCTTCAGCTTTCTTCATAAAGGAAGAAGGATCTTGTCAATAGCTCAGAAATGCTATAGAGGTGATATAGCAAAGTCTTCCTTGTGGTCCCAAGGCAATCAGTTTTGTCCAAGCCACGGTATGGCACCCAAATCCACTTCCTAAATGGCATGGCCCAAAAAATCGTATGAATAAAGAACCATCTTCCTTACCTGCTAAATATAAGGTGTCTATCAAAGCATCCACCATCTACCCCGCCATACTTTGGGAAGGCTGCCCTGCGGGTCAGCCGCGAGGTAAAGTTAGTTGGCGCTTGGCGCCTCTGTTTTGGCTCAGGACACTGGTGGGGTGTAAAAAGAGAAAAGGGGGGGCAAGTAGCTACAGGGTTTTTGCAGCGCGCATGCTGCTCCCTAAGGTACTCTGTGATTATACTGTCCAAGGTGGGAGGGGAAGGAAGGTGTCTGTCCAGCTGTTTTTTGATAGCTGGGCTCTGACTGTAGGCGCCGTGGTCTGATTTTTGCCGAAGCACTCGGATTTTTCTGCCATTGCAGGGAGATGGTCTCTCACGGATAAAGCTAATCCTGCCAATCACTGGGGTGTTGGTGGCATGAGATGGGCCTGGCAGTGCAAGTGGGCCCTGGCAGCCAGCTGGCCTTGGCTGAGGGTGAACAGAGGAAGCACCAGAAGCAACAGAAGGATGGTTAGTCAACCGGGCCGCAATGCCATTTGCTATGCGAGGGGTACGAGGCAGAGACACAGGAGATGAAGTGGCAGGAACTGGGGTGAAGGCAGAGGAATGAGAAGCTGCTGTCATGGGTAGATCCGCCTCCTTTGTAAGGATGGTAGCAGTTTCTCCTAGCCCTTTAGAGATGAGATGGTTCCTGATCAAAAGGAGCAGCTCCTTCTCAGGAAATGAAATCCTCGACTGGGCCACCACATCAGCCTTCTGCAGTCGGGCCAGAGAGACATCAGTCCCAATCAACAAGGGTTTTCCTGAGACACGCTCTATCAGCTCCGCAGCGTATTTGCAAAACTTGACATGCTCGCTGCGCTTATCCTGCAGCACAGGCTCCTTCATTAACTGCTGGATCTGACAGCTGCTGAACAGGGGCAGCTTGCTGATGATCTGCCGGACTGTACTACTTCGTGACAACCCAACCAGGGCTTTGCAGGCCAATGCTCTGATCTGGTCTGCATCTGTAATGGGCATTTTAACAGAGAGCAATGATAACAGCACTTTGATGCCGTTGTTTGACTGCACCACATTCCACATCTTGGCCAAAGTATGCTCACTATTCCTGGGTGTTTGGGGGAGTGCACGACGAGGTGTGCCAGAGATAAATTTGCCAATGCTGGAGATGCGATTGTCTGGACCGCAGACACAGTTAATGATGATCTGAAGGGCTGATTTCTGGATTTCTGCATCGTGAATAAAGAATTCACCTTCGGCAAGCCCCAAAATGATGCTGATACCTGGAAAATAAATTAAGTGAAACATTAGCAAGTAAAATGTATTACACATTAGTGTAAGAGGACAATGGCTCAGTTTGTACATTATAGGAGCGATGTATCTTTTGACTCATGTAATGGTGCACAAATCTGAGTTTATCGAATGAAAATGCTGAGCCAATACACAATACCGACTAAACATTATTTTTCTCACCTGCATCTCAACAGACCCTATCGCCATGAAATAAAGAGATTCCTATAAGGATTAGTAATAGAGGCAGCTTTATTCTAACAATCCCTTGAACATCTCATTCTTTCAGATACTTCTTAATGGTATAGCACTAGACTTTCTCACAATAATGATTAGGAGTGTATAATCCAACCAAATAATTGAAAGTGAAAAATCTGAAGCTGGTGTGTGTGTGAGAGAGAGAAAAAGAGCCAACGACAAACCGGATGTCTTTGCTTCTAGTTTCCCTTTCAAATCTATCTATAGACTTTGGTGAGAGACAGAGGGCAGGAAAACAGTGATGGATAATACAAACCCTATTCTTTTTTAACGTGCTTCATACATGTTGTTGCACAGGTACAAAAGGAGTGAAGCATATGGTGCAATACTATTTTAATCATTTTGACAACAGCAGCAACATCCTACAAATGTCCCCCCGCCCCGAGTTCATCTGTTCAGACAGATGAAACCATCCAGTTAAAAAAGAAACGAGTTTGTACTGAGCCATACAGTCAAGAGGATCCTTTCATTTGCCCAGAATTTAAAAGTTTTACACTGATACAAGTATTCATAGGAAGATCAGGTGTCACATACCCACAATAGAAATAGATGTTCCTCCCTCGTCCACCGTATCCACTGCTTCAGCTAACTGTAACTGAATTTTTGGAACCACAGTGAGGATGGCCAAAACATCCAATGCATAACGCACTGTGTCGTTTCTGGTAAACAAAAATGAAATACGTATAACTCAAAGCATTATGAAACATATTAAAGGAAAAGTGAGCTGAATAAATTCACAGGAGAGCCCTTTTCCAAAACAAGAGAGTGTATTGTTTTTATCAATTTTACAGGTAACTGCAGAAATCTGTGGAGTACAAACAAACTGTATTTAATATTAATTAAATAAACTAGCCACAGAAGCTAGTTGTCCCGGAGCAACTGCCAGCTCAATCCTGATGGCAACTTACAAGGTGTTTCATATCCTGTTGTTCTCTCACCTTGCATAGTAAGTCTTCCAATTGCATGCTATTGAAATAAGCTGAAGCATGAGCTGTACACAACAAAGTTTGAGAAACACCTCTGCTGGATCCCAATAGAGCTGACCTGGTCCATATTCTATTAAAAACTCCATCATTTCCACAATCTGTTCATGAGTATAGGAACAAGCCTGCAAGTAGAAGCAAACATTCTAGTAGCTTTATCATCACCTACCTAGAAAAATTAAGACAATCACTTTATAAAATAGGGTTTTTTTAAAAAAAAATCCATTCTACCTTTTCACTAAGGAAATCATGCTGATATTGAAAAACTAAACACAACTTTTAAAATCTATAAAACCACAAAATAAAAACAGGAGCATATATTTAAAAACCCAATGACCTGATCCATTATTTTAAATTGCAAATCCAAAAGCATTCGATATTTTTTTTAAAAAGTCTTCGTTTATTAGTAGATTGTAAAGAATGTAGATTTAGTGGTCTTTGCGAAGAAAAATTTGGAGTACTGGAACCATCAATGGAAAAATTCAGATTCTACAGATAATATTCTAAAGGAGGATGAGGGTTCTGTGCATTGAACTGGATCCCCACAGCAAGCTGAAAAGTGGTAGTTAAATTGAAGCCCCAGAAAGAATATGCCCTAAATTGGTTTATGGGATGCCAAATACAATCATAGCAAGGACCTTGTATTCCCAGAAGAGATACAGTTGCTGTATTAGATGTAGTGAAAACAGCCTTTGATATCTATTGTTGTTCTCTCGAAAAGGCAAACGAGAGCTAGAAGTTTTTTACTTCCAGCAATGTACTGCCTACCTTATATGGAGGCTGTGGATGGACCAAAATTCCACCTTCTGTGCGTTGAAGTGACTGCTTCACTTGCTCTACTTTGATGGCAAGATGTGCCTCAAAATACCTGCGCATGGCCATGCAAGTATGTTTTCCAGTCTGACGGCTAGCAAAGATCTCATCGTCACTTAGCAGCGCACCTTGGGTTTGCAAATTTAAGATATCAAGAGTGCTAATCTAAAATGAAGAAAAAAAACAGCTTTATTGCAGTTTTATTTCTAGTATCTAAAGATTCATTATCTTACATTGGTTAGCAAGTTCATTTAGCCACACATACACACACCGCTCCTGCTTTTTAGCTTGCTGGTTGTTTTGTTCAAATTTTCGTATAATCAACCTTACAAAAAGGAAAACCATGAGGTGCTAATTTGCAGGTACGGACTCAACATTTGCTGTATCACACAAAGTATCTAAATGGAATACGGTTAAGTTGTTTTTGGAAAGAAAGCCACATTTGCCTTTGAGAACAGGGTGGCCAAATCAAGATTCCAGTATATTGGTTATTATTGTTTGGTGGCAACTTTTGAAGGAGTTCTTAGAGCAGGCCTGTCAAACTGGTGGCCCGCAGGCTGGATACGTCACACACAGCACAGGCCATGCCCACCCTGGCTCCGCAAAGGGAAAAAAGTCACGATAGGTCATGATGCGTCAGGTGACACAACTGAGTTTGACGCCTGTGTCTTAGAGCCTCAATCAGCTCTCAGAAACTATAGGCAACCTTAAATTTCTGTTTAACATAAAGTGAAGCCAAGCTGAAAGGCCAGTACCATAATGACACTCAACTTTGCCACCCAAAAAAAGGAAGGCACCGGTTCTGATGAAGTACTTAAGAAAAGCAAAACACAACCATTTTAAGACTTACCAAGTTAACTAGGCGCCGTAAGCCATCATGCCTATCAAAGAGCTCTAAAACTGCACGGAACGAGAAACAAATAGAAAAGAACATGGTAGCATGGCAGCAGCCTGATGCGTGAGAGCATTCCATCAACCACAAGGTGTAGTTCACAACATCTGATAGTACGTGGGGATGCATGCATACCTACAGAACAAGAAAACACTGTGATCGTTTGTACTTTTAGTAAAGGGAACAAAATGTAGACAAATCCTCCAGCAACTGCTGTGATGAAAGGGACAGCGTTTCAGTTACAAAGATGACACACAGCTTAAAATCTTTTGGAGTCCTTGAACTGAACAAAAGTCAAAAATGAACATTCAGGTTACAAATACAGAATGCATCCAAATTCCAATAAAAACACTACTACAAAAAATAAATGAGTGGTTCACATGAACACAGGGTATCTATGCTTGGAAGATAAGTAAACAGTTGAAACCAACAGTCAAAAGCAAAACAACACACCACAGAATTCTGATAAAAAACATTAAAAGCTGTGCAATATTTTCTTTAGAACTAGTGGATATAAATAAGAGTTGAATAAAATCCATGTGATATTATATGAATAAGTATGGGACTTAACTGTTGCTGTCTTTAGGTAGTGAAGACTCTGGCACATTCATTTTCAAGCCAAATTTAAAAATGTATAATGTGTCTCCCCTGCTGAAATTAACAGGATACTCTATGCAAGCAATACAACTCACCTTTCAATAAAGATATATATTTAATTGATGACATGCTCTCTACTTCAGCAGCTTACTAGTGACTATTATCTATAAGCTATCCCACAAGTGCACTCAAAATATTTATGCTTGAATGCCCAAAAGATGAGGATACCTGGAATTTTATAGTCCCCACTTGAAATATGCAAACCCTTTTCAAAGCATACGGCCTCTGGTGGCAGGATGTGCTCTTACCCTTTCCATGGCATCCTGATTGTAAGACAAATAGTATAAACACATGGAGACACCTGTGGCTGCCATAGAAGGGCGAGGAATCTCCAGTAGCTTCTGTACTCCTCCATGAGCAACAAACTCCGTTGCAAACTTGTTGTGGAGCAGCAGAGATGCCAAATACTGAAGACAAATGCATAAAATCATGGTCAATTAAAAGGCAACTGAGCTAATTACAATCAGCCTAGCAAAGCTTTCCACTACAAATGAAATATTCTTTCTTGTGAAAAAATTAGAAGAATAACTTGAATAAGAACAGGTTCCAATTCAAATGCTTTTGTAAAGTTTAAATGGGTAATGTTCTGTCCCCAAGCACTACATAATCATTACATAATTGCCCATATTTAAATATACAGATTTATTTGGAGTATCAATATATGCCAATCTTCTGGTAACTACGGTACCAGAATCGAAAATGCTTTTCCCAAGCACAAATCTCACAAAATTCTCTTCAGCAAAATGGACTGAACTGAAATCAGCAAAAAATCCAGCAAGAGCTTTCAGTTTAAAATCAGTATCTATGTGCAAATGTTTTTTCTTCAGAGTTTTGTATCTGTATTAACTCATTGTGATCCGTATATTTTGAGTAGAAGGCTCATGTTTTGTTGCAGATCAGGCATGTTCAGTTAACACTTTGTTTTTAAATTGCCGCCTCGAGTTCCCCCGGAAGGGGTGAAGAGAGGCGGGATATAAATCTAATAAATAATAATAATAATAAATTGCCAGCTGCTTTATTAGTGGTATTCTATGAGATGGATTTATGCACCAAGGAAAAAAGAAAAGAAAGGCCAAATCTTCTGGACACCATGCAGTCTATACTGCATAGCAAAGACTTTTACTTGAAATGCAGTGCAGAGTGAAATAATGCTTCTCTCTCACACACCCACACCTGGATTATGGGATAGAAGATCCCACATTTAATAAATTCCCTAGAAGACATATCTTGGCACTTACAAGCCTCAGGAGCAGGTGAGAGGATCAAGGCAGGTTCCGAGAGTGAAGCTTTTAGAACATCCAGCCTTTCACTCTGTTTTACATTTCAACATTTACAACATATGTCAGAACCCTGTGAGTTTCAATATCACTTTTGTCTTTAATCTGGAGCACTGTACGTATAGCTCTTAAAAACATACAGCTTGTAAAGAACAGAAACAAGGGGTAAACATTTCAAAGCCTTAAAGAAAGAAAGTATTCAGAGCTGATGCTCTTTCTGTACCAGTTGTCAGTCAGTACCAGTCCAACTTCTTCCAGACTAGCACCTCAATATTCATAATTTTTCATCCAAACAGCAATGGCAATACTTGGTTAGAGTAAAAGTCCCACTAATTACACTGATATTGGGCCACAAGACCTCCTGGGTCTGTGAACAGTTCACAATGCTATTGTTTACCTTTAGGGCTTCAAAAGTAAGCAGTACATCATTGGTCCGTTTCAAGTCAATATAGAACATCATCAAATCTCTTGATCCAAGTTGCATGAAGATAGGCAGCAACTGTTGGGGGAAATGTACAACATACTTTAAGATGGACATCTTAAATATTTTTTTCTCCGAAATTTAGAAGCAGCTAGATGCAATGTATGGTTGACCAAGATTTCTGCTAAGTCACAGGTGTCAAACTTGCTGCATCACTTTGATATCACGTGACATATCGTGACATTTTTTTCCCTTTGTGGAGCTGGGGTGGGCGTGGCCTGCAGAGGATGCATCCGGCCTATAAGCCGCCAGTTTGACACTTCTGTGCTACGTAATCTTGAGGATGGCGCTTACTGTGCAGCTAGCCATTTCCTCTCATGTATTTTTAGATTAAAATATGTAGTGAGGAGGGGGGGTGAAAGCCAGAATGTTGTTCCGTTATATTATTTCAGTATTTCTTTCCAACGCATGCATTATTTATAGTATGATCTATTTTTCTTTACAATAAAGGAGTTTGTACAATATGGCTATCTTTATTTATAATAAAGGGGGATTTATAATATGATCGAAACATTAACATCCCGTTCTAAGGCAATTATCATATATCCTTCTGCTTTTTTAAACCTACCTCTTGATACTCCCCTAGAGGAGTCAGATACTGCAGAATCAGTCTTTGCTCTATGGCGGGGGTCAAAGGGTACAGGTTATAATTTGTGCCAATCACCCAAGGAGACATCTCAGACCAGCTGCTATTGGACAGTTCAACAAACATCCTTTCTGGTTCAGAAGAGAAGCCGAGTTTTTGTTTTGCTTTTCGGAAATTCTCTTTTTCGTGTTGCTTCCCTGATTTTTTTGCAGCAGAATTTACCCGACTACTTGTCTTGTGATTTGAGTCAAGGTTAAATGAAATCTCCATGTCCCCTGTCACTTCCTCCTGCTCACCATCCACAGCCATCTCCCCATAATCCATGTCAACAGCTTCTTCATCTAGAGGCAGCAAGGGGTCGGATGGCACTTTTCGAGGACTGGGACGCTTGTTTTCATGTTTTGTGTTCATTTCAATGACTTGCAGCTCTCGCAAACGTTGAAGGACAAACGCCACCTTTCATAAAAGAGTTGAGCATGCATCGTTTTAACACACTTCTGCTATACCGAAATCAGTTTGCCCAAACAAACTCAAAGCCATTATTATTATGCAATTCACCTTTCAAAAAGGAAACACATAGAGGAGCAGGAAAAAACAATACTCCGGTGTTAATTTCAAATGTTAAATATTTAAATACACTAGCTTTGCAAACTTAAGATCGCATACTATTATTCTAATACTGTGAGGGAGGACAGGAAACTGGAATCGGGGAAAGGTTATCTTGCAGAACCAAACATGCCGATATATGAATCTGTTTTCTCCACTTGCAAAGGACATTTCTAAAATTTGCTGTAGAATAGTAACATGAAACATTGCTGTAGTTCTTCTACATTCGTTGTGATAAAGCTCCAGGGGTTAAATAAAAGCTTAGGGCTTTCTGCTCCAATCACACTGTTCAATACTTGTCTACAATACGTTACGGATATTTCCTGTTTACCAGTTGGGAATTCTCATCTCTATAGTTGGCAGCAATATCTTGATTCTCCATGGCACCTCCAAGCAATCCAGTTGCGAATGTCCTTAAAGGCTGATCAGCTTCTCGTGCCCATTTGAAGAGATTCTCAACAATGCCTTCCTAGAATAAAGGGGGAAGAAAGAGGAGTGTATTTAAGCAAGTTAAATTTTTCACAGTTTACATTCCAATACAACATCTACTCACATATAAGTCCCATAATCTATACTGGGCTTTCTTCCAAAAAGAAACTTCAGATTAAAAAAGCAGATGAAGTTGTTGATACGATCAACATTTAAAGTATTAATGCATATCCAGAAAGATTTTTTAAGCTATAGCTTTCTTTGATTTTTTTTTCACAATAAGACTTCCTTATTAAAAAAGAACAAGCATATACCCACGCATGCGCCCGCCCCCGTGTGCATCCCCCACAGGTGTGGGCAACCCCTGCATGTGTGCCCCAACCTCCCATGTATGCCCCGATCCCCACGCATGTGCAGTAGAGACCCAAAGATTAGCTGGCCGGTGGGAGGTGTGTATGGACATGCGCGATGGAGCATAGCTAGGGCAAAGGCTCGCATGCCCAGAGAGAGGGCTCTGCGTGCCACCTCTGGCACGTGTGCTATAGGTTCACCATCACGGCTGTAAGCTGCCCAGAATTACTTAAGAAGGGCGGGTATATAAATCTTTTAAATAAATGAACAGAATTTTAGCTTCCAAAATAAAGGTAGCTGTCATCGGGAGTCAATTAATTGGTATATTGTCCAACTGTGCCATAAGGAAAGTTTTCAGACATCTGGAATTCATTCTTCTTACCAGCCTCCCAAAACTGTCAGAGCAGAGTTTGCTAAGATGTGCACCATGTTGCTTCTAGGTTTATCTTCCTATATTCCATACCTTCTCCTGAAAGACAACAGCAGTTTCTAGCCCAGGCATAATGTCCAACAGGAGTCGGCAGGCAGCTGTGTTCAGGGGTGGTTCTCTGCTTGTCATGACATATGCATTTACCAGCTAAAAGAAGAAAAGTTTTTGAGTTATTTCTGAAAGAAAGAAAAAATTACATGTCAGATCTGAATGCCTTTCTACTTATGGGAAGAACGGCAG
>JANHGC010002176.1:140484-157135 GCA_027560395.1 Boaedon fuliginosus | reverse complement strand
GGCCCTCTTCTCCTGGATTAACTCCTGGATCAGAGGGGCCTTATTTACAACCGACCTGGCATTGACAAGCAACAGCCAGAGTCCAGGGCCCTGAATTCCCAGACCAACGGGCCCTTGAGAAGAGCCACAGGGGTCGGAACATGGCACCGCCCATAGATGGCGGGGGCCCGTTCCCCGATAATGGCCTACCCCTCGGCTCCCGCCATACCTTCCTCTCCCAGACACCACTTGAATGGGCCGACCCTCAACCCCTGTCGGGATCACCCTACCCCCTCCAAGGTCCTCTGTCCCTACCTTCTAGAATCCAGAAATAAAATAAGAACACTTTCAACAGCAAATAATATAAGGATTTACTTGGGCCTAATATGTATCTTGTCTTGTTCTTCTAAATGGATCAGAGACTGTAGTTTAGGAACATACCAGAAATGTATTTATAGGAGTTTGAACTGATAATAGGAGAAATGTTACAGGTTATCTACTTTGGCATGCTTATGCTATAGAGGATGCAGATAAAAAATCTGAACTATTTAATCATCAGTTGAAATTAAGTTTTTTGGATCAATATATATACAGAATTATAGATTTGAGTTTCAAAATGACGAAGCTCAGATTTCAGGACCATAGGTATCTTAATGAAGAACATGGCAAACATAGATTGTTGAAAGTCTTAATGAAGTGCTGTTGCTTTTTTCAGGATTGGCAGGTTGACTGGAAGGCTGCCAAAAGAGTTAGCTGATGACGTTGTTGGGTCTGTATTAGACTGCTTCAGGTAATACTTTGCATTTAATTTTTCTGAGAAATGAAAATTTATCTATAAAACATTTATCAAACAGAAACATAGAAGTTAGATTCCAAAATGGAAATATATTTTTAAAAGCTCAACTCACAGTATCTAATTTAATGATTTGGTTTGATACCTACCTATATAGATGTAAGAAAGAGTCTACAGTTTTAGTATTTCATCTAACAAAATGCTATCATAGAACTAGGAAATGTGCAAAATAAAGATGAATGGTATCTTCGAATTTAGACTGGAAGAGTTAGACTCCACGGGGTTAGCAAATTATGTTATAAAGAAAACAGTTCTCCAAAATGCTGCCCATTTGATGCTTGAAAGTCTTCATTTCTGCTTTATCACAAAATGGTGCTTTGTTTTTTGACAAACAGCACAGACCAACAATTCATTGCTAGAAATGAGATATAGATTTCATCTTCAAATGCTCTGTAATTCTTATCACCATTTTTTGTACCTGGAAAATCCACAATTCTTGATAGGTAACCTGTTTCTCCTTGATTGAGAAACAGGTTGATATTCTGAATACACCAAAATATGAAGTCATATTTACATGTTGGTTTAATATCTTGGTTTATTCTAAAACTGATACTTATTTTTAGTGTGTTTTTTATTTGAATCTTTTTTTTTCCTGTTAAAATTGGTTATAATATTTTAGATTATGATCTCAATCTTTTTTTTTTAAGACTAAGTGGTATCAGATTCTTATAGTGTCAGTTTTCTATAGAGGTTTAGTATTCAAACTTTGTGCTGTTATGCCAGGGCACCTTAGGAAATTCACATGGTTGCCGCAGGATTGCAAATTACTAGCTTGAGTTAGTTAATGGTTTAGACCTAGGGTTGTAAAAAAAATTGTCAAAACATTAACGGCACTATGAAGTGCCAAAGTTTGGGAACTTCTGCTATTGAGCATAGAAAGATCATCGTTTTAATACTTTAAAAAAAAACCTAACGTGCACCAATGCAACTTGGAAAAAAAGGGGGAAAGTGCAATTTCATTTTGGGATTTTTGTTAGATTGATTCGGGACATATTTAAAGAAAAGTTTGATTTTATGTTTTACTGCATAATTACACAGCATCATGTAAGACACTTCTTTGGCATATGCTTTAAAATCAGAATTATTTATTTTATTTATTTATTTATTGCAGAAAATGTATATTGTCGCTTACTTGCACATGGCTTGCAAACAGATATAAAAACCATATAAAAGAAATAAAAAGAAAAAATAATGAAATAGTAAAATAATAACTCCCTCCCACCCTGGAGACAACACACTTTCATACAAACCATTTAATGGGATCCATCCCACTCTGGGTTCCCCAGGCCCACTGATAGAACTATGTCTTCAGCACCTTCCAAAAGAGTGTTAGAGTAGAGGCCAGTCCAATGTCTGGGGGAATAATGTTCCAGAGAGAGGGAGCCACCACAGAGAAGGCCTTTCTTCTGGGTCCTGCCAGATGTATCTCCCTAGAGGATGGGACCTGCAGTATTCCCTGCCTCCCTGCTCTAATGATTGGGTAGATGTGACTGGCAAGAGATGATCCCTCAGATAATCTGGTCCCAAGCCATGGTGGGCTTTAAAGGTGACAATCAACACCCTGAATTGCACCAGAAGGCAAATTGGCAACCAATGTAGTTCCTGCAGGAGAGGTGATACATGTACACACCAAGGTCTGCACAAAACCATACGGGCCTTTCGGATGCTCTTCAGAGATAGCCCCATGTAGAGCACATTGCAATAGTCAAGAAAAATTAAAAAAAATCATCTTAAAATCCTCTTTTCTAAAACTGCAGTTTTCAGGAAACTGATAATGCATGGCATGGTGGATGTTTGGCACTGGCTGAGTTGGGAAGAAGAGGCTTGTTACTACCTTCCCGGCTATCAGATGGTAAGTGTTTTCTAAACTGAGTTGAACCAAAAATAAAGCCCCTCCAAATAAAGTTAGATTTCGATTTGGTAGAATTATATGTTAATAATCTGAAATGCAAGCCGCGGGCCTGTGCCCTGGAGACGTAGCTGACCATGAAAAGTGGTGTTCAATGATCCAAAAAGCAGACCCTGCACCTACGGGAAGATGCGAAGAAGGAGAAGGAGAAGGAGAAGATATATTTATAATCTGAGCTAGCTTTTGGCTAAGACTGGGTAGGCAGAAGTCTAGCTTTCCAAAGCTTAGGGGGTGCCATTGCTGCCTCTCCTTCTGATTAGGAAAAAGGTAATACTATCATTAGTATTATTAGGAGAAGGTAATACTATCAGTCACTGTAGCCTATAGCACCATATAGTTGTTTGCATTTTCAGAATCTGAGACAAATTTATATCCTGGCCACCTGGATGTTCCTTTCTTATAATTTAAGATAATGACAGCACTAGCTGTATCCCTTAGTAAACGTTGTCAGTTACCATCATTAAATAAGAACTATCTGTACAATCTTCATTAATCACTTACCATACTTGGCCAATTCTTTAAAGACTTGACATTTTAATGCCTCTGGATAATGGTCATACTATTTATACATTCAATTTGTACCCCATGTAAATATAGGATTCTTGAACAATGTGACCTTTCTTCAATTCTGATCAAAAGATAAATGAGTTGCTATGATTTACACTTTCAAGGACTTCTTTGAATTGATGGTAAAAATATAATGAAAGAAAGATGTATTTTAGGATGAAATATACTAAAATGCATATAGTTCAGTAAATTACACTTAGAAAGGTATATTTTACTGGAAAATATTCACCATATGTACATAAATAACATTTAAATACAGATTTTAGAATACATATTTGATTTTTGTGCATTTTTTTTAAAAAAATTGAGTTTTACACTAGAAATGGAATATATACCAAACAAATACAACATTGGCATGAATCAGAAATAGAATGATCTGTTTATCCTCAGCTAAACATTGTTACAACTGATATTTACAAAGATACATTAAGTTGTATCTTTCTGAGGAATATTCATAATAATACTTAAAATTTATCTGTAGTCTTTATGGTTTGTTTCTTTGCAAGTTATTTTTTGCTACAATATAAATAATATTATTGTAAAAAGCGGAAAAATTACTATAACGTGATTTGGATAATTTATTACTAACAAGTCTATGAAAAATTCACTGATACTTATAGTATACAATCTCTTTAGTGCTACAGACTCATATGGATGCAAAATATAGAATTCACAACACAGGATTTCTTCTAATATGGGTTGAAATAAATAATTTCTTGATTCGCATTTCTCTCAATAATTGGGACCTGAAGTTGCAGTTTATCAAACATGTAAGCATTTGTGTGGGATCTCTACTTTGTTTAAGTCCTAAATTTTAATTAATTTGATTAATTTAGGACTTAAAATTTAGACCATAACATTTTTATATTGTACCATTTGATTTGGGAAAAACAGAATACCAAAACTGTAATTTAGAAGGGTTTAATATGAGTGCTGTAATATATTATCAATGAGAATTCAATAACACTAAGCTGAAGCAAATTGGAAGTTTTCATTTTTAAAATATTGATAAAACAGCAAAAATACACTACACACACAAAAAAAAAACCCCAAAAGATTTGAAAATGAAGTTAGTCAGAGACACATATCAAGAATTATACCAAGAATGTGCTTCTAGAAGCTCTATTTTTTGAATAAATTGTTTTCCCAATAGTGCATTTATGAAACATGTTTCTACAATAGTGCATTTAAGAAACTATCATTTAGCTTCAGTTTTACATTTAAATGTTCACTTAAAAAAAGATACAATTATGAGACATTTCAGTTACTTTAAAATGTATATGTACAAGACATTTTAATATTTACATAGTTCAGTTGCATAGAACAAATGAATCTGCAAAGTAAAAATAAAAAATTGGTACTGAAAAAAATGTTTAGTATTTTTGTTGGATAGTGTCCATATGAACTCTACTGGATATTTGGTGGAACAATATTATGTTATCCTTGTTCTCTTTCTCAAAGTGAACACTCGACTGCATTCATTTGTTCTTACTCTTTTGGTTCCTTGTTGTACTTTTATTGCCTCTCTGTGATTGGTCCTTTTTTGTCCTTTTGCTTTTTTACAATGATTATTCTGGGTTTCGGGTGGTTCAGCGATGGGATCTGCATATTGAGAATTGTTCTCTTGTATATTTTTCTCTGCACTCTCTTTTTGAACTGTACTTGGACTATAGGAAGCTAATTGACAGAGAGCAACGGCTGCAGTTTGTTTCTGCTCATCACAACTCTCAATTGTCCTTGGTTCCTGCACTTCTTTTATAGGCATCACAGTAAGAGACTTACTGAGGGAACCTTTATCTGTTTGATTCTTAGGGTTACATATTTCTGCCCCCAAATCTTTAGTCTCAGCTTTTTGAAGGTTGTGATCTTTAGTTTCATATAATGAGTTCTGGAAACATACATTTACGTGATAGTTGTCTTTCACTGAAAGGTTCAGAGGCATTTCCTGCAGTTCCATGCAGTTCTGGTTTTCCT
Organism: Boaedon fuliginosus; assembly: GCA_027560395.1. Taxonomy (NCBI): domain Eukaryota; kingdom Metazoa; phylum Chordata; class Lepidosauria; order Squamata; family Lamprophiidae; genus Boaedon; species Boaedon fuliginosus. The sequence continues at coordinate 151,853 of JANHGC010002176.1, read as the reverse complement.
TTGGAAAAGTGCTTGTATATGTATGTGCATCGACTAAGTTTGCATCTGGTTTCTTGGAAAGATTAAGCGGTGAATCATCTGAATCATCTTCGGAACTGGACAAAGGATCGTCATTACTATCATTTCCATGCTGTACATTTTCCTTTTCATTAGCGATGTCACTACCGAGAGGAAAAATGGAAAACATTATTGTGTAGTTAGGCAAAATACTTAAATAGGGTAGATATTTTGAATTAGAAATGAAACGAATTGCTTGTATATAAGCTATTAGAAAAATTCTATCATTGTTACGCACAAACACACACACACACACACACACACTGTTGCAAATGCATTTGCTTACCTGGTTAATATTTTTACATGCGCAACATAGTTTTAAATCTCAGGTGACATGTGAACAATTCATACATTTTGGCTTATTTTCACAAAAAGTTAAGATGATTACATGAAAGAAAACTATGAAGTCAATCTATGCATCATATCTACTGGGAAATATATATTTTATTGTGATTAAGTACTATGCTTTATCAATGTGCATCTGAATGTAGCAAGGTTTTCCCCATAATTCTGTTAAAAATAAGTAAATGTTCACCTTGGAGACGCCTACTGTGTAAGGATTGTTGGAAGCGGGACATGTTAAAAGCACAGAATGGGAAGAGGCCATTTAGGCCATTGTTATATACTGCCTATTGTAAAATGTTTTTTTTTTATGCAGAAGACCTAAAAGTTATTTCAAATGTTCCTCCAGAATAAAAAGCTTTAAAAAGGCTGATCTAGAATCTGCTTTCATGAAATGAAATATTCAATGCTTAATCCTAACTTTATGGTATTTTTAATCAAAATGTTATGTTATTCCATAGATTCTTCTGGTGTCTGTTTATATTGACTGGGTTTGCATCATATTACTATTTTTATATAATTTCGTTCTCTTACGCTGCCTATGGTGAAAAATGGTGAATAAGTATAATATAAATACCGTAAATGCTATTGCGTCTATAAATAACTGTATAAATGGCAGCATTTAAGTTAGCAATCCTATGCATGCTTAAACATTTGATTCACTATTTACATGGTATTTATATGTGCATAAATATGCATAAAGCTAGCTTATAAAGCAAAGAATAAAATAAAAGCAAAAAAAGGAATTGATAATTTTGTAGCGTGGTTGGCATGTTTACTTAGCACAACAATATTATTTACTATAATTCCTACTATCAAGTGTTCTCCTGTTATTTGCCATGCATACCCATTCCCTTATTTAATTTAGGATAATAACACAGTAAGTATAGAAATAAATTATACTGAGACATTTTGTTGAAAGTCAAAAGTAAAAGTCCATTGACTGGATTCTTTCCCATTCTTCCTCCAAACCCCCTGCTGTCCTCAAGTCTGTTTCTTCATTGGATAGGGAGAAGAGAAGAATCTTTTTCCTCATTCAGCACTCAGAAAAGCAAATTATTAGACCAGAGCCATGCAAAAAAGAGGTAGTGGTGAATTTAAGAGGAAAAAAGTTCGAATTAGGATAGTCCTGGCTTTGTTCACTGGTATGCAACCCTTGTAAAAATATCCCCCCCCCTCTTTTAAATAAATGTTCCCACCCAGCTATATATAGTTGCAGCCCATGTATTTTCTACTTGCCGGGTGTTTTCCAGTTTGACAAGTAATGAAATATGTCCTAGGAGGCTGTATGTAATGTATCTTGAGGGCATGTTTGCTTTCACCATAGACCTTAGCAGGAAAAAAAAGTTTTAAAAGGACATTTGACATTTTACCTTTTAGGAGAATTTCTCTTATCTTCCTTTGATATAGGTGGAGGAGATTGGTCTGTACTTTTCCGCACAGGTCTGAATGCTGTAAAGCTTTCTTCAGATTGATCACATTTGTTAATAACTGAAGATGACTTATTAGAAAGATCAAATAGGCCTTCACACCCATGGCTAGTTTGAGTGAAGTTTGTCGGGCTGGGTCTTCCTGGGGACCCAGTTGCTGCACTTCCAGCACGGGGGCTCATTTTGGCATTTTCTCTTTCATTTTGATCTTCTTTAGAATGGCCTTTGTTATGCACCATAGGTATTTCATTTTCATAGTCATCTGTTTTTTTATGAGAATTTTGTGATGATAACCTGGCTGGACTTGAAGAATGCGGATATAGCAAAGTTGTTTCCTCCATTAAATGAGAATTTGTCTCTCTGTTAATATCTGCAATGTGTGGCAGCCTGTAAAATGCTGATTCTGTGGGCCTACAAAATCCATATGGCACTGAAAGATTTGGACGATATGGCTGGAATAAGCGGTAGTGTTCGTATGTTGCTGGATTGATTGGTTTAGGAAGTGGTCCTGGATGAGGAAGAAAATGTCTTTGATCTTGAGAGCTGTAGACTGACAACACTGAACTTTCACACTCATGAGAGTTTCCTGATAGGAAGTAAGGTGCATAGATAGCTAATCCATGTTCATACAGTGAAGGTGAATATTCTGGAATCATGGGTTGTACATAAGATGGAATGGAAGTGAAACCTTTTGCAGGTGTAATTTTGTGGCTAAACTCTGGAGCAATAATTGTACCACCTGTTTTCCATAGATTGTTTGGAGCATGGAAGGCTGACTTTGTTGGAAAGGAAGAGCCTTTATTTGAATCGGAAAGAGAACTTAATTGAGACATATCATTATTGTCCTTACTGTGCCGATGCTCTCCCACTGGAACAAATGCAGAAGGCCTTGCGATGCCTTCAAGAGCAGACTGTACATTAATTGTACTTTCTTCTTCATTACAAAGAAGAGTTAGTTCCTTTTCAGTGGATGGTTTTGGTCCGTGCACTGATATATTTGTCACTTGGTTTTGAATTTCCATATTTTCCTTGGCGTCATCTTTGGCAAATGCATATGGAGGTTTAGAATCAAAATTTGAGAGGACCTTGGAAGAAGTTGGTTTGGCTGCAGTGTCTACCTGAGTGATCTGCTTAGTCTCCAAAGAATTTGACTTTGGACATTTGACAACACGATCTTGTTCTGTCACCAGCGTGATGGAGTTTTTGCAAAGCCCATACTTCATATGGTTAAAGAGATGCGATTTCTCATTGCAGGTAAAGGGGCACTGAAAGCACTTGTATTTAAATGGTTTTCCTGGAGGTCTGGGGATATAATGAGGTTTTTTCGGTTTGCGCTCTTTGAGGAGGCTCATCTTCTAGTCTGATGTTACGTTTAGGATTGTCCTTATGGCAATTAGTTAACAGAGCTTTAGTTCGTTTAAAATTAATTTGTGCTTTTTATTGTTTCTTCCAGTTCAAAGAAGAGCTTTCCAAAAGATTTGATAGGAAGGCAGTTTTGGAAGTGTCAGGAAATAACGGCGCTTGCAAACGGAAAACTGTAATACAAAAATTAGTGTTAGAAACATTAGAGTCCCTTTTATAAGAATCAAGGATATGCACATTTCTGTCTTCTGGGCCTGAGACATTCTGTTATTTATTTATTTGGAATATATTCATTATGTCACTATTCCACCTTTCCTCCTGAGCTGAAGCTGAATATATAGCATTTCCACTTTTTTTTCTCCACAGCAACAACTTGTCAGTTAGCTTGGTCTGAAAGTCACTAATTGAGTTTCTACAGCTGAGAGTGGGCTTGAACCTGAATCTCTCTGTTTCTAGTCTAAAAGTCTTAAAGGCTACATTATCCTGGCTCTGAATTTTCCATTGTTTTCTGGAATGTACCTGAATACTATGGATCAGTTTCTGTTCTGGAAGATTTATATCGTGACACTGACATGGTATTTATGCTATGGCCAAATGTTCTGGGATAAAAATGAAAATATTCAGGAAAACAGCTGAAACTGAACAAAACTGGACAACCATGTAGGGAAATGGAATCTTTGGAGAAGGGTAGGTCATCAGGATGAAGATTATTCCCAATATACTATCTTTGAGTGGAATGATATTTAGACGACTTGTTTAATAGCCATTTACTGAACTTTTTTTCCCCTGAATGTGTCTACTTGCTTTTCAAAAGCCACATTACTAACATATAGTATGTGTAGTGTGAAGTAATACATCATGATTTTTCAGGTATTTCTCAACTTATTATTTATTTTTATCCTCAATGCAGAGAATGAAATAGCAAAGGGAAACGAATGGAAACTTATGGACATAAGACGAAGGTGCCAGAACATGTACATACATACATACATACATACATACATACATACATACATACATACATACATCATACATACACACACTGTATTGTATTATATTTTGTTATTAGCCATCTTTTTCCCATATGAAATGGTAAGTTAAGCTATACAATTAATACATTCTAAACATTGCATTTGTTGTTTCTGAATATAGTATATTAGCTTCATTGTATGATTAAGCTGCTGGTATTATGAGAAAAAAAATGTATTCTCAAATCACATGTCTATTATGTTCCTTTTTAAACTTTTTTTCTAAATTTATAATTCCAAATATTTTATTTTTTTTCTTTGTAGGGAGGGTACATTATTCCTTAGAATATTATAGCTGCTTTACCTTATCTAAGATCATATTTATTTTTATAGAATATTTCAAAAATTATCCTGTAGATTTATGTAAAGATATTTCAGAGGTAGCTTATAAATTTTATAGCTTATTCTACAACAGCGGTCCCCAACCCCTGATCTATGGACTGATACTGGTCTGTAGCATGCCAGAAACCAGGCCGTGCAAACAAGCGAAGCCCCATCCACGGGATACAGGCAACACACAAAACCACGCCTCCTCCCGCTTGCAAAAAAACACTCCATGGAATCGATCCCTGGTACCCAAAAGGTTGAGGGGCACTGTTCTATAGCATAGAACTGAATCTTTATTTCCCCTTTCTGATGTATCCTGCATTTATATTATATCTAAAATATCTTTCCTGGGCAAGACATAGCTCTCTCTATAAGAGGAGATACAACCATTTATATGTGAAATGATAATTTGCCCTTTAATATGAATACTGAATCTCTTTGACCTTTTTGCCACACATCCCTCATTGTAAAGAGTTCATCATTTGCTGTGGCTCTCGCCATCCTGAATAACTTGATGCCATACTCAAACTTAACTGTATGGGTTTGCCCCTGAATCCAAATGAATTACAAGTATGAGAAAAGTGAAGCTAATTTAGAAGAATCTTAGCCTTTATAAACAAGATTGCCCTAAGGGGAAGCACCTAAGTCTGGAGTAGCACCCTAATTAACTGACCTGAGGTTCAGGGGTGTCTCCTACCTGAAATTCTGGTTGAATTAATTAAAGAGAACTCTTACAAACAGCACTAGAAGACTATCCACTCAGGATGTGACAGGGAAAAGATGAAAGCAGAGGGAGAGGGAGCTGTAGGTGGATGAGACTATGTGAAGAGAAGGCAGGTCCCGGTAACAAAAGTAGAAGCCTGAACATAATCCAGTTGAGCCAGTTAGGGAAAGAGGAAGAGATTCCATGCTAGGGAGAAGTAGGGTGGAGTGGGATTGACTCCATCCTGGAGAGCTGACCCAGCTCTACTAGAGAGCAAACAAGCTTTTTAAGCAGCCTAAGCAAATATTTAAGGACCGGCTAGTATGCATAATTTGCAACATCCCACAGTGAGTCTGATGTTAAGCTATGGGATGACATCTTGTTGCAGTTTCTTTGTTGGTTTCTAATTAAGTTACTAATGAACTCACTGTTGTGTAGCATGGCTGGTCTCTAAGGTATAAAAAATAAGAGTCCAGCATCCATTGATTTACAGAGGCATAATCTACTTGCTTTCTCTTAGAAATAAAACAAATGGATACTTTTAATACAAGCTGGTGATTTTCTTTGCAGATAAGTCAGACGGGCTTGTATTAACTTGTTCCATTATGTGTACTGATTCTGAAGGCGTGAGAATCTCTCAGAGTCATGTTCTCATGATTTTATAGATGTGTTATGGCAGAGATCTAAAAAGTGATGATTTCATCATGAACTGTAAGCACTATTATCAAAATGATGACTGTTGCAAAACCACATACTGTATCTGTTACCCGAAACTACAGTAATACAGGGAAGTGATGGCTTTACAATTTCTTGAAAAGTTTTTTCCCATTAATGTTTAAACTACAAACTAAAGTAAACGCAGAATATCTAATATTTCAATGTAAAATATTATACATGTGATTACAAATTAAGCTATAAAATTTGTAATTCCTTAAAAACAAATACATGTCAATAAAATTTTGTGTGGGTCTTCCTGGATTTTTAAATTCATACTTGTGAATGAAAATTCACATCATGCTTTGTTTTAATTTTTACAATGTCACTTGACCCTCTCCTGAAACTTTTGAACTTAATATTTTTCTATTCATTATGAAAGATTGACCTGTCATTTACAATATCAAAGCGTATATCATTCTAAAAGAATTTTTCTTACCTTTAATTCATTACATACTGGTTTATTAGTGATAGTTCTAGAATACTTTTCCATAAAAATGAAAGTAATTTTTATTTTCTCCTGATACAGGTTAGAATGTAAAAGATGCTTAAGAAGAATTTGGTGGGGCTTTTTTTCAGCTGCTATTTCCAAATTTAGAATGCTTCAAACAAGTGCCACTAAATATAGGGACTATTTGAAAATCATAAGCTTTATTACAGAAACTATATATTGCAATTTGGAAGATAATTAAAATAGCAAGTGAAAGTTACTATATTATCTTTCTGATATAGTTGGTTGAATTAATTTAGACATGTACACTAATTTATTTGGCCAATATTAACAGAAAATAAATACCCATCATAAAACAGCAAAATAGTGCTTGAACAATGCAATTTTAAATTTAGATAATACTTTATAAACAAGGTGAAATATTTGGTGAGTTCAATTTAGACCTACAGTATGTCTTGTGTGAAGAAAACTATGTAGTCTATTGTAGTCAAGTCAGGAATCGGATAACAAGTTTTCAGACTAACATATTTTATTAATGAAATAATTAGTATCTGATGATGTGATATTACAATTCACAAAAACATATTCCTTTCAATACCATTTGTTAGTCTGAAAAGGTGCTACCAGATTCTTCCCAACCTTTGTACTAATTTATAAGCCTCTGTGCAAATAATACTTCAAGTTACTGTTGTCACAACAAACTGTCCCCAAGGTTTAAAAAGGCAATAGCAGTTTGAATTTGTATTCTGATATAAGGGTATACTGAAATACAATAAAAGGTTGCTCAGTATGCACCATTAATTCTTAAGAACAAAAAAGGGAAAAAATAAGTAGCATGTGTTTCTTTGCTAAAACTAAATTTCTATTAATTTATCGCACAGTTAAAGTAAACTTGGAATTTATATGGTTAATTATCATGTGCATGGGAACTTGCATCTCAGTTTCTGAGAGATACATCTTTCCGATAACATATAACTTTTAATAATCAAACTCTTTTGAAATCATCAAGCTCTTTAGGTATTTCAAATAGAAAAAGGCAAAACACTGGGTGCAAAATAATTTTTACAGCAAAAATCTATGTAAATAATAATATATGTATTTTGTTAAATTTATTCTCCTGTGAATAAATATAGAATTGAAGTCTTAAGGATTCCATAATATATTTGGAATGAATGTGGATTACTTTAACTATAGTGAAGAAAAAAATAGGCTAGTGATAAATCTTGGTATATAAAATCATTAATTGCTATTCCCAGTTTTTTAAAAAAGGAATATTACCTGAAGATGGAAGTAATAGAAATTACATACTGCTCTTTTTGTGAAACAAAGCAATCTAAATGGAAATATAGCCAGTTAGCTATATGTACTCTTTGTGTTTTTCCAATTAAACTGGAAGTGGTGATACCTGTGAAAGGATGAGACTTTATAGATTTGGGAGTAAATTTGAAGTCTTGTTTGGGCCTTATATACATCTTTTAAAAAGATAAAAGCTATATTAATTTCTGTTAGCCTTTGTTATTACCCATGTAAATATTTTGAATTCAGCACTAAAAAATAATCATAATACTTTCTCAATATACAATATTTCATTTTTTAAAAAACATTCAAAAGTGCTGTTTCAAAATATTCTTTAGAGCACATTGTAATGATCTTGCTTAATATAACATAGCTACGGCTGGCTACGCAACCATTTTAAAGGAACATTATGCATATGGTCTGCCGCTGTTGCAGCATTCTTTTTTGTGATATTGATCTAGGTGACGAGTCTTTGTTGAGGTGGAGCATTTTAGAAGGGCATGCTATGATTAAAATATTGTGATGTGGCATTATTGCATAACTTAAAATCATGCCACTGTCACCTGTCCAGCATTTTGCAAGAATGAGATTTCTGAGTTTTATTCCAGCCCAGATTTTCCAGTGATTACTCCACCCTTCTGGATTGCTAATGTTTAAAACTAAAATGAGTGATTTTTATTAACAAAAATAAAATATTGCATGTTTGATGATGAATATAAAATGAGCAAAAGAATAAATTCTGTAGAAGTCAGCATGAAGTATAACGAAAGAAGATTCTACATTTATTCCAAGCACAGGAATTATTTGGTTCTACATTTTTAAAGCAACTTAAACCCATTTTACACTAATCACAATAGGTTTTCATTCATTTATTTATTTTCCCAAATAAATTAGCAATACAGTATACTTTTCTCTCACATGTTTCACACACACACAAACACAGACATCTTCACAAAACCTTAACTATGACTGTCATAGCAACTGACACTATACTTATTTGAATACAACAGAAAACCTGGCTTCTTAATTTAAATATTTAAACAAGTAAGAATACTTGAATGTGTTAAATGAGGGAATTTCAAAAGTTTATTTTACACTGAAAATTAATAAATTCATCTTAACAGTAGCTGTAATATCACTTTAGCTTGGACAGACTAATATAGTAAATAGACAAGGTTTTGTACAGATTTAAATAACAAATTACACATCATATCATAAATCTGCTTTTAAGAATAATGCACCTGTCCTGGAAAAACTGTGTCTTGCCAGAAAGGCAGAACGTGCTAAGGAATACACTTAACTAATACATTTTAGTTAGCTGCTCGTCTTTTCTTTTAAATCATTTTGTAAATCGTTCAATGATTGAAAGTTAACTTACCTGCGAGTTTGGGAACTCGGATCCAAGTTGTTCTGAACTATTAAACTGTTGCTGTCAGTGTTGAGAGAGAAGTACCTGTTCACTGCCTGATTAAGTGAAACTGAAGGAGGCTGTTTCAATGGGAGGGACTTAAAAGTGTAGGAGTTAAGCCCTGAGGGTGTAGAGATGCACCTGATATTACTTCAGCCTGAAGCTACAGTTCATGTGTTTCCCTCTATTGCTTTCATTTGATGTTGCCTCAGCATTCGAGCTATCGAGCAGAACTTTGGTCATGTCTGTTGCCTTCAACAAGCAGTATTTGAGTGAATAGCCTTCTGTCAAGGGGAATGGAACATGACACAGGCATGTTTCTCAGTTTAAAATCTTTGAAATAGTTTCTGAGTAACAGGGAGTTCATAACTAAGACCAAATGATCATTGCAGGCTGCAACCCAGGACATGACTTGGTTTGTATTTTCTTATCCTGGTCTTTCGGCGAGAATACTTGTATTCTGTAACAAAGCTTCCCACTCCACCTCCCCCCTACGTTTGTCCTCATGATAACTTCTGTCCAGAAACGGCAAGACTGTGTGCTGTAGAAACCTGCCAAAGCTTGTCAGCAGTTGGCAGCCATAGGATTGTAAGTGGAACCAAGTCATTTCAGCAGGACATTGATTAAGTTATTTTTTTTCTTTAACAGTCACTAAGCATATTGTGTGAGAACTGTACTATTAATACATGATTACTGTGTGTTATTGTATATATGAATAAACGAGTATATAGCCTGCCGAAGAGAGAAAAAAATCAATTTAGTGCCTGAGCATTCAATTTTACAGGAGGCTCATTTGTTGTCACAACCCATTTTTAATTGCGCTGTGTATGCCCGGCACTTTTCTTAGTACAGAAATTCATTAAGGAGATAAAGATGGAAGAGTTGCATAATGTAGTTTGATTCTTAGAACTAGGACTTAATGCCAGGATGCTGCTTGAGTGCAAAGATTAATAATACAGTTTTATTAAGCAAAGCAGCAGGGAAACTTCAGGGAAAACTCTGAAATGTCTTTTTTCTAATTGATGGAAGCCTCTCAGAAAACCTAGCAAGGAAGGGAAGGAGGGAGGGAGAGAAGGAAGGAAGGGAGGACTTTTATTTTAAAATCTATGTGCAAAATGTTTCCATTGAGTTAATGATATGTCTATGGTTTTTCTTCTTTTGAGGGAATAATTATTATTTGACAAAATTGATAGTGTAAGCATGAAATTGAAAGTTTTTAGTTTTTATAGCTTGTTTTCTGAATGTTCTGTGATAGTGTTGTCGATAATGACCTCTGGATAGAATGGACTCTTTGATTCCCATCATCCCAAATAAGCACTGGTATATACAGTATGACATCCTGTCTGGTAATTACTGGAATTGTAGTCCATTATATCTGGAACATTATGGGAAAGGTAAGGCTAGAGCCCAAAGTTAATATCAAATTTGAGAAGATATTTATTTATTTATTTATACATACAAAATTATGTAGTTGTGCAACTCAAGTAATTCCAGATATGTACAACATTAAAAATCCATGTGCAGTTAAAAATTCACAATTTAAACTTTACCCTATCCACAGCGGCAGAAACAAAATGAGCCATTTGATCAGTTTCAAATGGGGTCCCTGCTGATATTTTTTCAAGGCCTTGTAGAAAATCAAAGGGGAAGGCAATCTTATGTCTGGGGGAATGATGTTCCTAAGGGAGGGAATGACCATAGAGAAGGACTTTTTCCTAGGTTTCACCAGATGTACTTCCTTGATAGTTACGACCCTCAACTTGCCCTGCCTTTATGTTCTGGTGGGCCAGGTAGATGTAATTGGGAAGATGTGGTCCATCAGATAACCCCTGTGTAAGGTCTTTACAGCTGATAACCAGCACCTTTTTGCACCCAAAAGCAAATTGGCAACTAATTCAGGTCCCTCAAAAGAAATATGGATTTCCACATGCATGCCACTGCATTCTGAGCTAACTGAAGCCTCTAGATCAAGGGTGTCAAACTCACGGCATCCCAGCGATGTCACGTGACGTATCATGATTCCCCCCCTTCGCTAAACCAGGCATGGGCATGACCAGCATCGGACACATCTGGCCCATGGGCCGGGAGTTTGACACCCCTATTCTAGATGTTCTTCAAGGGCAGTCCATATAGAGTGCATTGCAGTAGTCCTTGACCAGGGAAGAGAAGCGGGGTATCTATCTATCTATCTATCTATCTATCTATCTATCTATCTATCTATCTATCTATCTATCTATCTATCCATCTATCT
>JANHGC010002176.1:111756-128020 GCA_027560395.1 Boaedon fuliginosus | reverse complement strand
ATTTTGGCCCCAAAAATTTCTCTTTTATATATATAGATAAAGACCATAAAATTAGAGATAATCTAGGCGATCTCTTTGCCAGCACAAGATTCACTGATGATCCTCCAAGTTCTGTTTGAAGTGAAGTACTCTGCTTTATGTGGCAGTTTGTTTCACTGACTTAACAGACCAAACAGTCAGAAAATTCCTCTGGGCATATAATCTTGTCTACTCCCTTGAAGCTTTAACCCATTGGCTCTGGTTCTGGCCCTTGTGGCCACAGATAATAAGTTTAGTCCCTTTTCTAAATGACTGTCCTTCAGATATTTAAAGACTATCATATCTTCCCTCAGTTGTCTTTACTCTCCTCAAACCCTTTAACCGTTGCTCATTTCGCTTCATTTCTAGAACCTTCATCATTTTGATAGCTCTCCTCTAAACGTGCTCCACCTTGTCTTTTGACCTTTGGTGCCCAGAATTGTGCCAAGCGGAATCTAACAAAAGCAGAGGAAATTTTAACATTTATTTCCTGTGACCTGTACTCTTTGATCTTGTTAATATATAGCCCAAGATAGAAATTACCTTTTCACTTGCTGAATGACATTGCTGGCTCATGTTTGACTTTCAAGTAGATTCCCAGATATCGCACGTTTCTGCTAAGCTGCCGGTAGGGTTGCTGCTAGTTGATTTTTTTTTAAAGGTCCTATGAGCCTTTTTTTCTAGCGGTTTTAAATTCTTGTTCTAACCAGCACAGCTGTTAAGTGGTAAAAGAGTCTGCCTAGAACAGTGGAAAATTCCTCTTTGCTGGAGGTTTTCAAACAGGCTGGTTGGTTATCCACCTAAGATGATTAAACTGATCCTGTACTGTACAGGGGGCTGGACTAGATGACCTGGAACAGGGGTGTCAAACTCGCAGCCCGGATGCATCACATGCTGGCCACGGCCACGCCTGGTTTAGTGAGGGGGGGGGGGAATTGTGATACATTCACAGGACGATATAATGCCTCAAATTTGACACCCCTGACCTAGAAGGTCCCTTCCAACTTATATATTCTATAGTTCTATGAAGCCAAGGCCTCCTCCTCAAATACTTATGTCTTTTATTATACCCATTTCTCCCATTCTATTCATTTTAGTTCACAGCTGAAGTCTATCTAAAATATTTTGCATTTCTTCTCTCCCCTCCCCTGCTTTGTATTATCTGCAGACTTGGTAAGTCTCCCCTTCTCTCTCTCCTCCATGAGATTGATCAGCATATTGAATAGCACAGGGCCGTCACATTTCACTTGATACTTCCTTGCAAATTGAAGTGAAGCCTTAAATGAGCACTCATTCAGCCAATTGTGAGTGCTTCTAGTAGTTTTACCATTCTAGCCCATATTTTATCATTTTACTAAGGAGAACCATGTGACTTTGACGAAGGCTTTCAACATGGCCACATCTTTTCCCTGATTTACTAAGCTAGAAACTATGTGAAACAAGGTCAGCTTCACAACCTTGCAGGAGATATCGACCTCTATGCTCCATGGAAGTTGAGGGCACCACTAAGGCCCATGTATGATGTTCCTCAAGCAGAGACAGGGCTTTCACCTTGCAGGCTCCCTGCTCACACTGGGCAGGCAATTCTGTAGGAGATGGGCTTCCCAGGCTCTGAGTCACAAAGGAGTATAAAGTCAATAACCAGCACTCTGAATTATGCCTGGAAAAGAACGGAGGACCAATTCAGCTCCTGGAGGATGAGTGTATATGGAGAAAGTTAGGGATATGTGCACCAAATTCTTTTTTCTTTAGGTAGAATTCATCCTATGCTGTTAAAGGCAGTGTACTCTGATGCAGATTAGAAAAAACTCTCCAGGTGAGATTTGAAAATAGTGAATAAGCAAGGTTGCATTGCGCATTAAGAATATAATCCAAGTAGTCCTCGACCTATGATGAAATTTGAGCCCTAAATGTCTGTTGCTAAGTGAGACATTTGTTAAGTGAGTTTTACCCCATTTTACGACTTTTCTTGTCACAGTTGTTAAGCAAATCACTGCAGGTGTTAAGTTAGTAACATGGTTGTTAAGTGAATCTAGCTTTCCCATTGACTTTGCTTTTCAGAAGGTTGCAAAGGAGATCACACGACCCTGGGAAACTGCAACTGAATCAGTTGCAGTCAGTGGCCAAGCGCCTGAAATTTGATCACGTGACCATGGGGATGCTGCAGTGGTCGAAAATGTGAAACATGGTGATAAGTCACTTTTTCAGTGCCGTTGTAACTTTGAATGGTCACTAAATGAACTGTTGTAGTCAAGGATTACGTGTAATTAATTTATGGAATGGGAAACCATTTGCTTTCAAGAACAAAAATAAAGCAAGTAGGGTGGTATTCTATTGCTCTCCTGTGGAGGGAGATCCAGCCAAAACGTATCGGCAACAACAATGTGGGCAGCTTTGGTGAACAACAGTCCTTTTCATCATATTATTATGAACAATCTGAAACAGATGACAAAAATTAGTTAAAATTTGTGCCATGAGAAGTCTGTTAATGTTTCAGATACCATAACTGGTGATTGTTTTTTTAGCAACAGAACATTGAAAAAAAATCATTTGTCACTATCTGTGCATTTAAAATAATAGTTCATGAGCTTGAATGTTATGGTAAGCTGATGCTGCAACAGACTTAAATAATGGTTTGTCATCGGAGCTGCATGTGGGATTAGAGGAAAATAAATAACTTGCTGAACAAGCTCCATGCAAATTTTTTAGGCACTGTTGCTTAACACTGCTCCAGTTTTAACTTGTTGTAGATTCTTATAGCTTCCGGTTTATTATTCCGGTTTATTTGTATTTTATTATTGTTAGCCGCCTCGAGTTCCCCTTGACTGAGGAAATGAGGCGGGGTATAAATCTAAATAAATAAATAAATATATAAAACTTGATTAACTTCACCATATCAAATTCTTGCTTTGATTGCTGCTTTCATTTATTCACTTTTTGTACTCCAGTCATTCCTTAATAATGTTACTGAAGTTATATCTAGCACCTCTTGCAATTCATTGTAAAATCCTTGAATATCTTAATATAATATAATAATATAATATATTAACAGAGTTGGAAGAGACCTTGTAGGTCATCGAGTCCAACCCCCTACCCAAGCAGGCAACCCCCTGCCCAAGCAGGAGACTGATTTAATCGCTCTCGGAAATTGAACTGCTGAGCTGCCAACCTTAGTGGTACGGAAGCCCAGCATCTTACCATGTGAGCCACCATCTTGTTATCTTCCTCCACTTCAACTGTATACTACATAATTGGTTAGTTGAACAAATATTTAACTACCTACATCTTTTTTGAGTATCACTGGCATTTCATTCCTTTATGTGAGCTCATGTTCTAGAATAGTAAACTATATAATCTTTCGAGTTAGAGTAAAGAATCATGGAGTTTGAGAAACTTTGTGAATCATGTAGTTCAGCCCCTGTTCAGTGTGGAAGCCTATGTTTGAAAACCTCTAGTGAAAAAGAATTCTCTAGCTTATGAGGCAATCTATTCTCTAGATTGACAACTTATATAATCAAGAAATTCTTCCTGATGCCTAGCCTGAACCTGATTCGTTTTAATCCATTGGTTCTGCTTTTTCCCTCTGGAGCAATAGACAGTACGTCCATGCTATTCCCCACTCTTTATATATTTGATTGTCAAATTTATTACAGGCTAAACATATCCAGATTCTTTAAACATTCTTCTTGAGACCTTTCACTATCTCGGTAGTTCTTCTATGAACTTATTCCAATTTGTCACTGTCCTCTGATGAGTCTTTTTTTTTCCAGTCCAGGGTGGAATAAATGAATAGGACATTGGAGGCCTGCCCTTAGGTTTGAAGTGTTCATTGCCACCTGTTGTTTGTTTTAACCAAGAATATGAAATCATAGATCACTTCACAGATGCAAGAGAAGATGTTTGCAGGTAGAATGCTATTGTCTAGCTCTGTTGCAAACCTTTCTTGATATTGAATGCTGATTCTGACTAAACAAATTGTAAACTAAGAAACTCATGTCTGCAAGCAAATTTCTTTTGCATAGGCAAAGCCAAGGAAGAAAAAAAATGACACAAGTTTAGGATAACAGTTCGTTTGCCTGACAGTGTGATGAATGGCATATACAATGAATAAATGAAATAGTTTCTGTACTATTTGATACTTCTGGCCATATTGATAATATTCAATATTTTCTTTCTTGAGCGTTGGCCAATGAATTAAGCTGCACTATCATAAAGAACAAGTTTTTATTTTAATTTGTAATTGCTACTGCATAAGCACTAATATTGGTACTAGGAATGTTTAATCCTCACAAGAGGTAATATGGTACTTTTCAAAAAAACTGCCTCCGGGAACTTTTTCCATATTCCTGCACAACCAGTTAAATTCATTTTTTAACCAATTTATTCAACATGCTGAAGAACCAGTTAAACTACATTTTTTAGGACAGTGCTACCGCTGTTATTTTTTCCCCCACAAAATGTAGAAGAGAATACCAAACTATTAGTTCTGCTGTGTGGCTTTCCCATGAAGAGTAATCTGCGTGGGTGGATTTTTCTTTTTTCTTTTTCTTTATGCATTTCTTTAATTGTAGTATTAATGGGTAATTTCAGGTGACTAAACAGTTTGAATTTTTTTTCTCCATTTCTTTTTTTGCTGGATCTCTTTTTTTTATTTTGTGGTAATACTGCATGTTTTTCCTAGTGCAAAAGATGGAGCTTTTAAGATAATTTATGATACTGAAATTACCATTCTGTTCTTATCCAGAGGAGCAATCACTAGCAAACCAGGAAATTTGGTCTATCCATTCCTTTTCCTTTGGTTATTGTTGAATTTGCTGTTGGAGAGATAGATTGGGAGAGACCAGGTAGACCTTTTGGAGTCAACATAAGAAGGTTTATTAAATTCATATTTATATATTGTTTGGACTAATAAGTTTGAATGTCCTGTACAGATAATTTTTAACAAATTGTTGGCTAAAAATAAATAAAATTTATTAAATCAAATTAATACAGTGCCACACAAGGAAAAATCCTATTTTATGTTTTGCATTTGTTATTAAACATGGAGATTTGGGGCTTCAGATCAAATTTCAAATTTGAGGGTGACGCAAGTGAAAGTGCCCAGCACTAGACCACTCCTTTGGGACATGTGGGAGGAGAAGTAAAGTAAAATTAATTCAAAGAAGAAAATAAACCAGTGATGTGCTAGGGCCTGCTATTCAAGGGCAGACCTTGGGCGATGCACAAGGAAGATCCTTGGAGGGACAGCCCAGTGAAGAATTCAGCATCTTCTTTTCCCAAATGGCAGTGTAGCCAGACATGTATCCTTTTTCCTGCCAGTTGGGTAGGAATGACCTTCCACCCTCCTCGCCATCATAAGATACTCCCCTCTCAGTCAGGTTAATCAGGATTGCTAAGGAATGCTGTCTTTGCTACTTCCTGCTTCTGTCCACCTTTCCCAAAGTTGTCATTCACTTATACCTGACTAATGGGCATGGAACCCAAAAAAGCCTTGAAGGACACTGGCTGCAGTTGGCAGAGGGATGATTTAGAAAGCTGTGGCAGGAAGGCAAGAGGAGATGCCTCTTTCCACTGCAACTGGCACTGCCACAGCTCCTTGCTTCCAGTGGCAAGCCAGTAGGCACCAACATGAGCAGTGACATCGGGTTGTTGAACTAGGAGGGTAGTCTGCTTAAGTACAGAGCTGTGTGTCGTCTTATTGATATATATTTTGTATTACGTATTTCTTAACTGCCCATCTTCCTGTATAATATCATCAATAAAATTAAACATTAAAATGAGAATAATTAAGGATTAAAAGTTTTATAAATGTTATAAAATAACATTATTAAAGTTTCAGAAGGTAAATAGTTCCAAGATGGGGATTAGCAGTTGTTAATACAAGCAGGGGGCAAGATTCCCATGGGGCCAGCAAGCCCCATCATTGTTTAGGCTTCTGTGACAAAGCCAAGTTTTGTGCCCTTTGTAGATGGCCAAGAGATTGGAGGCTTTCCTCACTTCTGAGGGCAAGATGTTCCACAGTGCAGGGTGAGAGAACGCCCTTTTCCTACACTTCACCAGTGGAAATTCTTCGTTTGACCGGGTCTATAGCATACCTTCCCCGCCAGAACAGGTGGGACAGTCTGATGTGAGGTGTTTCGTACAAAGCATATATAGTACCTGAATGAAATCCACAAATTCTCATCTTGTTTCAGATTGTTGCTCACATACTATGTGTGTTTGTATGGTACTAAGCCATACAGAATAACTTGGGAAGGCAGTGAATGGAGGATTGTAACTTTGACACCCTTATGTTTAATATAGTAAACTTAAATCCTTGTGGCCTTAAAAAGAGGATAGTCCAACAATAAAAATGATTGGCATCTATTTGATCCTTCAGAGAATGTTCAGTAGAAATTGATTAGTCCTGCTGTTGGATGATTAAAAACACTGGAAAGAGAGATCTACACTTGATTGGCAGCAAGAGGTTGCTAATAAGTGCTTTTTGTCAACATTCTGCTTTAGAGAAATGGGCAAAGAAGAATACTATAAACGATGTGTTTTGGTGTTGATGGTGTTACTTTGTTTATAACGTGATTTAAAGGCTTGTTTTAAAACAAATGCTTATTGATGTTGAGGTTCTGAGGATTCTTTAATTTTGCAATACTTATTTTTGTATTTTTTTTAAATTTAGCATAATACTCTAAAATAAAATGTTCCTATTTGTGTTTAGGCATTGTAATATTTCAGCATTTACAATAGGTTTATTAGTATTACAGGCTATGTTTTCACACCAATTAAGAAATAGATATTTCTTATTTCAGATTTGAAAAGTGTTGCCTACTACAAGATATTCTAAATAGTGCTACAGATATAATAGGGAAGCCACAAGAATGCTAGGGCTTGATAAGATAGAATTATCAAAGTAGAAAGATTAATACTGGTGATAATAATAAATCATAAAAGTCTCTTTGCTGTTAAGGTACTTTTCACGTATTATGTTTTAAGTTATCTCCCTTGTTTCAGGTATTGAGACTGAAAGAATACATATTTTCAGTCTTTTAACTGTTAAACCACAGAATGAGAGTGGAACCCTTTTCAGGCTGTATTTATTGCTAAACATGTGCTGTGTGAAATATATATATATCTGCCTTTCCCAACCTTAGTATTTACTCATCCAGTGAGATTTGGATGGCAAATTATGACCAAGTGAGGAATATGCAAAAATTAAATTATATTTCCCCTTCAGATTGTTCTTTCTGTTGGCACCAGTTGTTTAATTTAAGAATTTAACAGTTCAGTAAGCATAGTGTTTAAACTATATGACCCCACTGGCAGATGCAAAGAGGAAGCCTTTTAAAGAAACCTGTACGTTTGTAGATTTTGGCAGCATACCATTAGAACTGTGTGAAAGATTTAATTCACAAATGTCTTCAGCTGAAAAAAAAGATGCAGGATGGGTAATGAACTGCTAAAACATTTTTCGTAGAATAATGGAAAGGTTTTTCATTTTGGAGAATGTATTTATCTGTTGCTCATTATATATTTTGGAACTAAAATATGCTCCCTCTTTATTTTCAATTGTTATGGTAAAGAATCATTTGACTCATCAAATGAGCAACTACTTTTATCTATGGGGCCCATTTTCTTGGACTACCATTTGAAACATTGGTTGTGATTATGCAAAATGGTAACAGAGCTCTAAAGAACAGGCCTAGTTAAGAAGGATGCTCATGAAAAAAAAAAGAATTTGTCTTCTGAGCTTGGAGCAAAACATTTCTACTCCTACTGTTCTGTGGAATCCTCTTGAAGTTTTTTGTGTTCCAGGGGAATAAAATTCAAAATATTTTAATTGTTCTGCCATAGGAATTAAGCTCATATTAAGTTCCTTTTTTCCTCATTTTTCATCTTAGGGCAACCAAAATAGGTGAAATAGAAGTGTCTGCTTCATACCATGTAGCCTGCTGAAAATTTATTTGGTTATTTGGTCAGAAATTGAGCTTTTAAAATGTTTTTATATAATATTTACGATCAAAATTTGTAGAAACAGTAATTCCACACATTTTGTGCCTGCAGTCACAAAAATGAGTACAGCAAGGAAGAATAGATCCGGTGTAATGCATCTTATAAACAACATGTAACAGCAAACATACTATCTCTGACTGACAGCTGGAGGCTTCTTCCTAATTCACGTGCACTGTATACAGTTTTCCCATTTATAAGCCTATGAAAAAAGAACAACAATAACAAAAGCAACATTTTTTTTTCATTTAACTTCCTGAAAGCTGAATAGCATAGCAGCATTATCTAAAGCAAGGGTGTCAAACTCGCGTCCTCACAGTGGCGCCACATGACATATCTGGACTTTTTTCCCCTTCGCTAAATCGAGGGGATGGGGAGAAGCATGTGACACATTGTTTAATCTTACTTTTATAAGGTGAAATCCAACTGTTTCTATCAGCCTAATATGTAACTGCAAAAAGGATTTGTCTTAAACTTGTATTATGTTTCTTCAAACTCTCCTTTAGAGGATTAAAGATAATACAGATTGGCGGGGTGCATAAAAACAAGCACCCCAGTTGATTTGTGCCAAGCGACATTTGAGACAGTCTTTTGCATCACATGATATTCAACCAGTGGTATTCAGAAATTTGGCAGTCATTTACATGTTCCATTATTCCTTAGCAGCTGCTGTATATCTAAAATGTGCTTGCTTGATATAAAATATATAATGTAGCATGAGGATCCATAGACACTTGATATCCTGTGAATGGAAAGGCTTGCAGAGCAAAGGAATTGCTGTCCTGAAGTCACCATTGGATCTTTAAAACGTAAAATCTTTATTTACACCCAAACTTGAATAGTTGGTAAAAGAGTTCAATACACTGTGAATGTTCACAAAATCAGATTCTGTGACTCTGTCTTTATATTTCTCCTTTTAAAACTTCCAGTTGTTCCTGTGATTTTGAAAGGACTAACTTACGATGAAAAACGGGGAGCTTGCAGTGTTGGCTCCAATGTACGGGATTCTGCTTGCTATGTCTGTTGGGCTTTTGCTCGCGCCTATGACCCTTTAGAACTGAGGCCTTTTGTTAACCAGATTGCAAGGTAAGTTTTTAAAATGAAATACCAATTTCTTTGAATAAAATATTTTTCAAGAAGCAAAATAAAACTTGCCATATTAATGCTATTTAAAAGGCTAAATGTAGAGCTATTATTCTAAGATGTTACTGTATATAAAATATCTAAAATATTTGCATTCAGGTTATATAAGAGAACATATCCAATTCAGAGCTGTACAACTTCTGGAGAACCTCTTGATTGTGCCACATTCAATACATTCTTATTGGACTCGCCGCCTCGAGTTCCCCTTCGGGGTAAAGAGAGGCGGGATATAAATCCAATAAATGAAATGAAATGAAAATATCATCTGGAGATAAAACAAATGCCATCACAGTTACAGTTAAAGCACTTGCTTTAACTCTAGATTCTTGTTGGCATGGAGTAGTTCATGATACTATATTCATTATATTTGCATCAATTATATACAGTATACTGTGTATATGATAGTATATGTACTGTATATAAGTATACATTGTAAATATGTATGTACACTATACATACAAACTGTATCTCTATAGGTTGTATACAAAACATTGTATATTGTTTTATATACATATTATATAGCTATAGCCAACAAGTGTCATTATGTGCTTATGAAACTGAAAGGAACTGTGCCTGTGGATTCTGTTACCTATGATAACAGTTCTTCTACTAAAGTGACTGTATAGATGAGAAAAGTTTGGGGTGCTTTTTTTGGTTTTTTGTTTTGTTTGCTTTTCCAGTTGTAACAATTTAATGTGGGAGCTCAGCAGTAAACTGTATGTTGAGAATCAGGAACTTTTGGGAGCATGACGCATAGTTTCACCTGCATTAGTATACTTTGGTTTACAGCCAATAACAGTAATCATCTATCTTCTTTTTCCTTGTCTCTTAGTTCTAGCCTTAGGTGTGTCACTCTTTCTGTCTGAGAAGAGCCTTCTATTTAGCCACACACAAATTGTTGCTATCTTTTTACAGAGTACCAGTTCACTCTTTGAACAAATCTTTGCAAACAAAGTTGCATTGATTTTGTGTCCGAGTTTAGCCAAGTGATCTCAGATCTCACAAAGTATCTCCCTTAGTTTGGCCTAAAGTAATATTTTCTAATGCCTATAACATATGCATACACTGATTGGTTTTAACTGATTGCATGGTGTGATGAACGCTCCCTTTGATCTAATTAAGCACATACTATGGACACATTGAATATAAAAAAAGTAGGAAAAAAATTAATAATATTTTCAAGTAAATTTCAGTGCATAACATTGCCTAATTGTGGTATGGAAAGCCATGATGAAAGCAGAACTGAAGGGGTTGTTACTGGTATTAGTGAGTGTGGATAAGAAGGCCATCAGAAAAAATCATGAGAGAGTACAGATCGGGTGATAGTTACAGTTACTTTGAAATATAGTAAAACTTTTTTTAAAAAAATATATAGATAACTGCCAAATTAGAGCCAGTTTGGTATTATGGATAAGGCATCAGTCTCAAAACTTGGTGACTGTTAGGCACAAAGCCAGCTGGGTGACCTTGAGCCAGTCACTTTCTCTATAGCAATGGCAATCCGCTTCTGAAAAACCTTACCAGGAAAACTGCAGGGACTTCTCCAGGCAATTTTCAAAAATTGGGCATTGACTGAACGGAAGGGAAAAAAAACCCTGCCAAATGTTCTAATATTTTTATGGTTTATTGAAAAGCTTCTTTGTGGGAGGTTACGGTATAATGCTGAGTTTCTATAATTATTAAAAACGACTCAAGATATTATTTACTTAAAAGTTCAATTTAGTTTAATTGCTGGATAATTTTGTTGCTTTGGCAGTGGTTAGAGAACTGACAGATAAAAATAATTAGAATTAAAGTTTACTCTTGAGAAGATGGGAAAACTCCTCCTTTATCTGTGCTTCAGAATTGGACTATATTTCAACTTAGTAAGATTTGGTCGAAGTGTGGGAGTGCAGGCAATTTAGTCTTCCCTGGAGTACTGCATGGTGAGAAGAAAAGAGAGGTGTGGCTCTCATGTAAATGGAGCCACTTGGCCCGAGGGCAAGATTAGCCTGCAGAATCAGGAACTATGAATATTGCTCAGAGCTACATCTTGTGCTGTGATGAAATGCTGAGAACAATTTTACACGAATAAGTTTGTTGCCTGACAAGTTCATTCTCCAGAGCCATTTCTGTTACATATTAAGTGAATTTGCACTCCATACAGGCAGTCCTCAATTGGACTCAACATTTCTTTTGCTAAGCAAGGAGTTTTTAAGGGACCGTTGTCCCATTCAGACCTATTTTTTTGCCACAGTTGTTAAGCAAATCCCCGCAGTTAAGTGAATCATGCCGTCATTAAGCGAACCTGGCTTCTCCCATGGACTTTGTTTGTAGAAAGCTGGCTGGGAAGGTTACAAATGTGATCATATGACCCCACGACAGGACAGCTGACATAAATACATGCCACTTGCCAAGCACCTGAATTTTGACCATGTGACCATGGGGATGTTGCAAAGTCATAAGTGTGAAAACTAGAAACATAGAAAACGGATGGCAAAAAAAGATCTAGTGGTCTATCAAATTTGCCCTTTGAGTTTTTTTTAAAGAAAATTGTTGGATGATGGACATGTGTTTATTCCAAGCATATTTAAACTCAGTTACTTGGTTGACTGATTGACCCACCACCTCTGCTGGAAGTTGGTTTCAAGCTTTCACTAATCTTTCTGTGAAGTAATACTTTCTAATATTACTTTTGAACTTCCCTCCTGTAAGTTTGGGGTTATGCTGATTTGATTTTTTAAATTGATTTTTGTTTAATATTAAAAATACTGCCTTCTATTTTTATTCACGCCTTTTGCAAGTCTTTGCAATTCTTAGCAAAATTTAGATGAAACTTGAAGCTTAACTGTATATAATAAGTACAAACTAATAGCATATGAGCCAATTGCATGTTGTGTGTTTTGAGTTCAAAATATATTTAACTAATATAGTTCTTCTATCATTATCAGAAATGAAGCCAAGTCAGGTCACAGTGAGTTGATTACAACAATCAAATATCGTCATTGTTCTCTGTTGAGAAACCGAAGATGTGTTGTTGCATACTTGTAAGTGTCCAGTGGTCCTTTGTGAAATAATTCTCAATTCTTCCAAAATCAGATTGTTTCACTTTTGAGATTGATATTTCTAATGGAATTGTATAAGACATCAGATTCTTATTTATATCTTGATTGGCAGTACACATAGTCAATTTACAGCACTTCATTTAGTGACTGTATGAAGTTACAACGGCACCGAAAAAGTGACTTATAACCATTTTTCACACTTATACCTTGACACTGATACTTGCAACATCACCAGGGTCACATGATCAAAATTTAGCCAAATAGCAACTGACTTACTGTATATTGATGACAGTTGCAGTGTGATCACCCTTTCTGCCCTCCTGACAAGCAAAGTCAATGCGGAAGCCAGATTCACTTAATAACCATGCTATTAACATGACAGCTGCAGTGATTCACTTAGCAAATGTGGCAAGAAAGCTCAAAATCGTAAGATGAGGCAAAACTCACTTAACAAAAGTGCTGCTTAGCAACAAACGTTGAGCTCCATTGTGATCATAAGTCAAGAACTATCTTTAAATACTTTGTAAATAGCTTTAAATAAAGAAAATATGTAGATGTATTTAGCTAGGTTTTATCAGCGTGCTATTTAATGATTGAAGTGATTGTGCACACAGAATTGTAAGGCACTCATTCACTATTAATTGTCCTGATATTATTGATCATATTCTATGGGTAAGGACTGTTCCAAAAAGCTGCAACTTTACTTGTTTCTTGCATAGTAAATGAGCTGTATATTTTTATAACACTAGAACAAAATTTATTATGTAATAAATTTGTGTAGTTTTAAAATTTCAATAGTTTTGATGAAAAATGGGGCAGGGACTTTGGACTTGAAAGAAAAGACTCTTTTGGAGTGTAACAGAATGAGAATATATCATACCTGTTTGCAATTCTTTAAAGCAGAAAGTTTCCTCTTCTCCCCTTCCCCCCCTTAGGATTGTGCAGCTACTCTTTGCAGCTTCTTTGAATCCCATGGGAAAAAACGTATTTGATTTAAGAAATTTCAGATATAAGTTACATTTTCCACTCATTCAAAATACATTTTTTTCTTTCAAATCCAAAGTGATGCATAGGCCTATTAGAAACAGTGTACAGTAATGAATTAAATATGTTTCCGCTATTACTATATTTAGGTATGACCGCTTACTTCGCCTCCGGGCACTTAGGTGGGAATATGGTAGCGTCTTGCCAAATGCTGTCCGATTTCACATGTCAGCGGATGAAGTAAGCTCACTCTGTGTATGTGTGTCTCTGTGTGTGTGTAGCTTCAGAAGATTGGGAACAATCGGGAAGTGTAGGAATATAAGAGTATATTAACTACAAAAATTAATTTAAAATATTATCTTTTTAAACATACTATATAATTTTCACAAAATCTGCTTAGTAGTTATGTTAGGTCAGTGAGGAAACAGTTCACTAAAGATTGGAAACTGGTACTGGTTTTATAAACCAAAATTTATGGCTTAGCCTCATATGCAACTATAGCTGATTATGATTTATTCAATAAAATAGAGTTCAACAAATCATAACATTGTGAAATGTATAAACCTTATTGTAACACTTATATTCCAAAATATTTGGATTTTATTTAGTTAAGCAGATGTAATTCCCTTTAATTCTCAGGTAGACTAAGAATGTACAATTATTTACAAAATTACGCTCAAATGAAGTTTAGTGTCAATTATGTTGTTTTTTTTCAATACATGACATAGAAATTAGAAATCATTGAATTATTAAGTAGAATTTCTGAGATTTCAGTCTTCACTCTGTTATTTGTACTGTCTTTTAATAATTTGGAAGGATATGTAATTTAACAGTGTATAAGTGGTACTTAACTTCATGATTAATTGAACTAACTTGAACTTCATGATTAATTGAACGCCTCGAGTTCCCTTCGGGTGAAGAGAGGCGGGGTATAAATTTAATAAATAAATAAACTTTTTATATCTAGGTGCTTTGGTTTAACCAATATAAAAAGTCATTGGCTACCTATATGAGATCATTAGGAGGAGGAGATGGCCTTGATCTTACACAAGACATTAAACCTCCCAAAAACTTGTACATTGAAGTAAGTAAAAATGAGGATTTTATACTATTTTTATACTATTTTTTTAAAGAAGAAAACCTTGGTTCATTATCAAACTTCAAAATATACAAAATTATTTAATGTAATTACTGCAATCAATTTAGTTCATTATGCTGCACAAAAGAGAGCATAATTTATGTAACAAGAACTTCTTAATACAGGCTTATACTTAATTTACCAATAATGATGTATGCACTACTCATTATTTTTCCTTGAGGTTCGGTGTTTGAAAGATTATGGAGAATTTGAAATTGATGATGGCACAACAATTCTGTTGAAGAAGAACAGCCAGGTATTTATAAGTAGACAGGATTTATTATTGTTGCCTATTAGTAAACAAATATTCCAAGCAGCGTTAGAAAGTATCATTTCCATTTCCCATAAATAAGAAAAAAAAGTTATGCGGAAGAGAGAATTTGGACAGTCTGGGGCATAGCGCATCTATGAAACCATTCTTTCTTACCTCTGTGCCACCACATTCTAATACACCTTGAGCATAAATTATTCCAGGTGTACTTAATTAGAAGTATATTAAATCCAGCAAAATTCATTTTGAATGAATGGATATTAAACTATTATTATTATTATTATTATTATTATTATTATTATTATTATTATTATTATTATTATTATTATTTCGATCTATATCCCGCCTCTCTTCACCCATTCAGGGAACTCGAGGCGGCATATAAATTCTCTTTATGAACTAAATATTTTCTCATTGGAAGGTGATTGAGGGAAAACATATTTTTCAATGTAGAAGAATTAAATACACAAAATCTCATTCCTGTCCTTGAGGATTTTCCCTTAAAAATCCAATTATTGGCTAAGCTTTGGAGGCTGATGTTAGCCTGAGTATGTAGGGATACAGGTACAGACAATTCCTACATAAGTTCATGTTACTCTTCATGTTGCCTTGTGGGTTTGGATGGTGCATAAAAAAGATAAGCAAGTATTACCTTAGATTTGACAATGAATTCTTTTTTTTTCCTTTAGCATTTCTTACCACGCTGGAAATGTGAACAATTAATCAGGCAAGGAATTCTGGAACACATCCTATCATAAGCTGTATGTTCAAGACTGCTAAAATACACATAAATTAAATATTTTTGCAGATATCAAAATGGTATCAAAAAGATTTGTTTTTCTCCTTTGATAATCTTTTCTTTGAAAAAAATAAGTTTAAAGTTATTATTAGAAGCACACAGATAACATTTTGTGAAGAGTTAAGATGTGATACCTACAAGACCTTTCTCCAAAAACAAGTAGATTGTTTTTGTTCGTTGCCTCAGTTGTTACCTCTATATTTGGTTATCTTTTGGAATTAAAGTTACATTGCTTTGGTCCTCTCTGGCCTTTTTGTATAAAAAAAATTAATGGACCAAATGCCATAACTCATTCATTTGTAATTACTGTATATGGCTCTGTGCTATTTGAAATCATGTAATAATCCTTTGTAAATATTTAAATATTTTTATACGTTCTATTGCATTGATTTCTATAGTAGATGTAAGTGTTATGACTACAATCACTTTTGTGATATTTTCATTTACCATGCTCACCTTAAAGGTACCCATGGATTTCTGGCAGAATCCACCCAAATTACAGAGTTATATAATAAAATTTTTCATAGTAAGTTTTTAACCAATCAAGACACTGTAATCTATTTCTTAGTAGTTTTAGTGACATCAGAACTATACAATTTGAGCAGCTTATTTCATTTTAAATGGAGGAAGAAGTATGTGTATTATTAGCCACTGGGTGAGATCATCCGTCGACACGGGGTTGGGTATCATCAGTAGTACCAGTTATACATCTCTGTCCCCGGTCGATCTAGTGAAGCCGTGGAGGTGATGTCCCGGTGCCCGGAGGCTGTGAGGATCTGGATGGGGACTAATAGGCTCAGACTCAACCCTGACAAGACCGAGTGGCTGTGGGTACTGCCTCCGCGTGGTTCAGTTGAGTTTCCATC